>KV014389.1:83577-109426 GCA_001598015.1 Dorcoceras hygrometricum | reverse complement strand
TTTTGCGGATTCTAGCTGATGCAAAATTTTGAAGTTTAAAAATGATTTGAGCTCGTGTTATAAAAGACAGGGAGAGTGGCGTCACTGTCATTTATAATTTTGAGATATGCATCAGCTTCGGTTTTTGAAAATCATATAGTGTTGCATATGGTGCTTCCCATAGCAGTTTTGTTTTTCAAAGATTGAAACTCCTGCTGTTTCGTTGTTTTTGTTGAAACAGTGTAGGGAGAGCTTTTGTTTTTAAATCGGGAAGTTCAGCAGTTCACTCTCTTTTTGATTCCCACAAAAAGGGAGAGAATTGTTAGAACATGCATTGTTTATTTAAGGTTTTATTTCAGGTTTTGTGTAAATCAAAAAGGGAGAGATTGTTGGATCTGTTTTGACAGATCCTAATTAAGTTTTGAATTACACAAAACCTGTTGTTGTTATTCTAACAATTCTACTCTAAGTGCGCAGATTTCAGGTCGAAGAATATGTCCAGCAGATGTTTCACAATGAATGTTCAGCAGTTGGTTTGATGATTCATGGAATCAGCAGTTGAATTAGCAATGGAGACGTCCAGAGTTATATCAGCTGTTTGTAATCAGGCGGTGGCCAAGAAACCAGCTGGATCATGTATTGAGAAGCTTGCTGGAGTATTTGATCGAAGAAGAAGATTCGAGTTATAAGTACTGCTGACGAATCTGTTAGCAGTCGCAAAGATATAAGTACTGTTGATGAATCTATCAACAGTCGCTATTCAAGAAGAAGAAGAAGAAGCGCAGCTGGAGCGAAGTAGCAGATGATGAAGATCAGCTGGAGCGTAAATTGTAGATGACATCAGCAGTGACGTCATCATTCAGCAGGAGCTACAGTTGAAGATTCAGCAGATGAGAAGAAGCGCCAGTTTTGGAATGAGCTGTGATGACATCAGCCTTGATGTCATCACAATCAGCAGATGGCTTTCAGCAGATGAAGCGAAGCGCAAAAGCTGAAGCGACGTCGTGTTGAGATTCAGCAGATGGATTAGTTGTTGATGACGTCATCAGTGACGTCATCCAGTCGCAAGAATCAGCAGGTAGCTTGCATCCAGACGCAAGAGGAAGCGACGTCGTATGGAGAAGCATCCAGTCGCAAGCTACAGTACATTCAGCAGATGCTAGTTAGCAATAGCAAAACGATGTCGTTTACATAAGTTGATACGACAGCGTTTTGCTCTTGCGTTAAAGATTCAGCAGGAAGACTTTGCGTTGTTATTTCAGCAGACGAAGCTACAGTGTCCAGTCGCAACGCAAAGATATCCAGTCGCAAAGCAATCAGCAGTCGTTGTGAAATCCAGTCGCAAGCTTTGCATTTCCAGTCGACTTAGTTCCCAGGCGCAAAGAATTGAAGAAGGAGCAAAGTGCAGCAGTCGTGGTGACATTTCAGCAGCGAAGCAGTTGACAACTTGCTCAAAGATATTTGTCAACTGCTGAGCTCAATTCAAAATGGAGAAAGCGACAGAAGCCTGCAAAAGTAAAGGACGCAAGTACTGTTCCCTTGTCGGTACTTTACAGAGGAGCGTTGCACCAAAATGGAAAGAAGACAAGATAGCCTTCTGGAGCGCTGAAGAGTTTTTGGAAACTTTCCAACGGGAAGAAATTCAGCAGAGGCTATATATTAGAGGCAACGCAAATTGAAGAAAGAGAACACAGAAGCTCAGTGGAGTGAACGAGACGCTATGCGTTCGTTCAGTTGGTGCAACTACAATACTGTGGGAAATATTCATTGATTACACAGTGCACCAACAGAGGGAAAATAATCTGAAGTGAAGCTGTCAACTAATCATTCGAGAGAGAGTTTCATTGCAGTTGACAGTGTAGCTAGAATTAGCTTGTTAGAGCATTTCCGGGTGTGTGAGATTGATACAATGAATGCTCAACTCTCTGTTTTTCTCACACGAGTACATTGCAGCATCAGCTGCTGCTAAGGAGGCCGTTTGGATAAGGAATTTCGTCCAAGAGTTGGGCGTCATTCCTAATGGAGTTGGTCCAGTCCCGGTGTACGGCGACAACACAGGTGCCGTTGCGCAAGCAAAGGAGCCTAGGTCTCACCAAAGATCCAAACACATACTGAGGAAATACCACATAATCCGGGATATTGTGGCTAGAGGTGACATAGCAGTTGAGAGAGTCGCCTCTGCGGACAACGTTGCTGATCCACTTACGAAGTCCTTGCCAGGACCCTTGTTTGAAAAACATCGCGAAACAATGGGACTGCGTCTGATGAGTAGTTGGCTTTAGGGCAAGTGGGAGATTGTTAGAGTAGATGCCCAACTAGCCAACTTGTGGCGTGTGGGTTTATAGACTCTGGTATGAAACAATCTTTATATATAATATTCGCATTTATTATATGGCATTCTTTACTTTCATTATGTGTATGATGATTTACAATTGCGTTGAGTAAAGACCTAGAATGCACTAAAGTGTATGTTAGATGTGATAGTGGGTATTACGGCTATCATGAAACACATATAATAGTCACTGTGTATTCTGAACATGTTCCTAGTCGATTGGGCCGTCAGAATGAGGATAAGGCCGCCCGAGTTCGAGACTAGTATCTACGATGCGAAGTACCATGTTTCATTGGTAGGGAACATTGTGATGTTCTGAGCATGCAGATAGATAGTGACCTGGTGATCTATCGAACTACCCTCGTTCGGACTTTCCAAGTGGTTACCATTTGTCGAGTGGATAAGTCCGAGGTCTTGGTTGTACTGATTAGTCCTCACGACTCGAAACGTCATTGAGACTCTACATGATAGGCGTCTCACTTTGACCCGTTTTCCGACTCACTTGGGGTCATAAGGCGTCGGCTAGTTACACTTGCGATGTCACTATTCGATCTCCAAGATGTATGCATAGCTATCGGATCTATAGCGACTCTCGATTTACCAATGGTCATTGATCTGATCGGGATATATGGATTGAAAGGACCGTACTGTACGCTAACCACGACCAACTGGTTCTTGCAGGCACTATCAGTGATACCTAGGGGATCATGGGGCGATATTGCTAGACGCTTTACCATGATCCGATGGGCAAGTCCGGAATTGTGATTCCGGAGCCGCAATGGTTGTGGGCCCACGGCTAGCTGTATCCCTGAACCATTGAGGGTCACACAAGTACTGGTTTAGAGATTCCCGCACGGATACTCAGCTCAATGTGTTGAGCATACGAAGAGGATTTTGGGAGTGCGACTTCCTGAAAAGTCAACAGAGGTCAAACCGGGGTTTTCCGCTGTTGAGGGGCAAAACGGTCATTTTGCACTAGGATTCTGAAAAATGGTTTTTCAGATCATAATATTCAGTTTCGGAAATTGAATCGATCGGTCCGATCTGATCAGCGATTGGATTTACGATGAAGTCTCGGTGGTGGAGATGAACTGAATGTTCATCGTTGGACCCGGGCCCGTTGGGCCGGTCCATGTCCAACACTTAAGTCTATTTAATTAGACTTAAACCTAGACTTAATAACACTTGACACAACATACTTAACCTAACCCTAAAGCAACCGCCGCCTCCCTCCCCTCTCACAAAGCCGCCGCCGCCGCCGCCTAGTGCCGTCGCCGCCGCCTTGAGTTGCCGGAATTCGTTCCGGCCAATTCGACGAGGAGAATCCGTCCGTGCAGATCTTGTCACGCCTTCTAGTGCAGGGTGACGAAGGAGTCTCGTATCCGGTCGTGGACCGGATTGGCGATATCTACCGCAATCTACCGTGAAGAGCCGACGTTATTGTAACTACGGTTGGAGCCAGGCACAAGTGCATGCAAGGTAGTGTTTTGAACACCCTATGAATGACATTAATTGTTAATTGTATTTTTCGTATTGATCGTCTCCCGGCATCTATTTTCTGTTCTTCCGCTGCCTAGCCGAGGGGCGCGATCCGGATCCCCAACAGGTGGGCCCATGACGATCAAAGATATTGAAGACCGAAGATCTGTGAAACCGGAAGCAAATGTAATAGGATTGCATAGCATATTGCATTTCACCTAGGATTGGACTCAGGTCCGTTATTGGCAACCACGGACTGCATAACTCTCGCGACCGATCATCCCAATGTTTATATATGTGATATATAGTTAGTTCAATCCGCATGTTTTAAATATGATTTAAAATATTTGCATGAGACCAAATTTTCAAAAATAAAATCCCTCGTTTTAAATACGATTTAAAACTTATATCAAGATAAAAATTTATTCGATAAACCAAAGGGAATTTAAATTTGTTTAAATATCCCTGCCTTCCATCAACAATGGGTGTACGTCGATGCTACCCGTATACATGGCCCGGCTCATATTATTGAGGGGGTCATGTACGCCGGAAAGCTATCCACGCCATTGACACTCGTTGTGAGTTCGGTTGGAACTCCCTTTAACGTTGGCTCATATTATTGGGGACGTTAAGGGGACCGTCCTTCACGACTCAACATTTATGGGTCATCTTAACACGTGATAGTAAACGGCGTCATATTATTGGGCCTTTATTGGACGTGAGGTGAATACATGGAGGTTGCACCGGTTGCAATCGGAAACTACCTTTTGGGGGTCATGGATGGCTGATATTATTCGGGTCCATGATCGCTTGATTGGGCTCCGTGTACCCACTAAAGAAACTTGCTTTCTCGATTTCATTAGAGGGTGGTGAAATCGTTAAAATAGTTGGAGGGTAATTCATAAAACTTAACGACCTTGTTTTATGTCTTAGCGATTATTTTATATATAGTTAGTGATGATTGTCTGTTTTCTTTTCAGTATAACTGCTTATATAATGTCTTCGTTCAAAAACCCACTCGCTGCTATACTGGATAGCAACAAGTTCACCGGTCTGAACTACCAAGACTGGCTCCGCAACCTCAACCTTGTGTTGGCTTCGGAGAAACTTCTTTATACGATAGAGAAGTGCCCTCGGAAGGAAGCCCCTGCCGATATCAGCCCTGAGGAGCTGGTTACGCTTAAATAATGGTGGGACGACGAGGTTAAAGCTCGATGCTATGTGATGGCGTCGATGTCCAATGAAATGCAACGGCTCTTTGAGAAGACAAAGTATGCTGCTCACATACTTTTTCATCTCAAAGAACTGTATGGGGAGAACTCTCGACATGAGAGGTTCACGGCTGTCAAAGAGCTTATGACAAGCCACATGCGCGATGGGACTTCGGTCCGCGAGCATGGGGTTCGTATGATTGGGCTTGTTGAAAAGCTATCGGGCCTTGATATCACACTTTCACACGATCTGTCGGTGGATGTACTTCTCCTCTCACTACCCGCTGCATTTGACCCCTTTGTGGTCAACTTCAACATGAACAAGCTGGCAGCCACCCTTGAAGAGGTGGTTAACATGCTTGTAGTGTTTGAAGAAATCATAAAGAAGGACAAACCCGTCCTCCTTATGGGCTCTTCTGCGAAGAAGGGGCCCAGACGCAAGGGAAAGAAGCGTTCTGCCCCTGCGAAGGAGGAAAAGCCCACCAAGAAGCCAAAGGCAAAGGCTTCCAAACCAAACAAGAGCGAGGATGTTTGCCACCACTGCCACAAGCCTGTGCATTGGAGGAGGAACTGCAAGGAGTACCTCGAGCAGTTGCGAACTGCGAAAGATATGTTCTATATTGAAATAAATATGTCTCTTAGTTCGACTTCTTGGGTACTTGATACCGGATGTGGATCTCATATCTGCAATGATTTGCAGGTGATGACAAGAAGCCGACGTCTTAGAGAGGGTGAGATCCACTTGAGGCTTGGAAATGGAGCAAGAGTTGCTGCTATAGCTATAGGAGATGTTTATTTATTTCTGTCTTCTGATTTTAAGTTGTTATTGAGAAACGTTTTGTTTGTTCCCGAATTAATAAAGAACATTATTTCTGTTTCTATGCTTGATAGTGATGGATATTCTTGTATGTTTGCTAATTCGATTTGCAATATTTACAAGAATGAATGTTTGATTGGTGTTGGGGAACGCGAAAATGATTTATACACCTTAAAATTAAAAGACGTTCCAACTCGCGATGTCGAAACACATACAACAACGATTAAAAGGAAACACGATAACTTTAACCCAGCACAACTTTGGCACGCTAGGCTAGGTCATGTTTCTCTAAGTAGGATGAACAAGTTAGTTAGGAGTGACATGTTTGATCTGTCAGACATTAACTCCCTACCAACTTGTGAGTCTTGTCTTAAGGGAAATATGACTAAGCAACGCTTCAAGGGCAAGGGTGAGCGTGCTCAAGGCCTATTGGATTTGATCCATACTGATGTGTGCGGCCCATTTAGCATTGGTACTAAGTACGGTCACACATAATTCATCACCTTTACCGACGATTACTCTAGGTATGGGTACTTGTACTTAATGAAGCACAAGTCTGAATCCTTTGAAAGGTTCAAAGAATTCAAGGCTGAAGTAGAAAATCAATTAGGCAAAAGTATTAAAGCACTTCGATCTGATCGAGGTGGTGAATACTTAAGTGCTGAATTTCAAGACTATCTGAAAGAGAATGGGATTCTCGCCAGTGGACCCCTCCGGCCACACCACATCTCAATGATGTAGCGGAGCGTCGTATCGAATCCTGTTAGACATGGTTCGATCTATGATGAGCTTCACTGAACTTCCTACCTCGTTTTGGGGCTATGCGCTCGAAACGGTGGTAATGTTGTTGAACAATGTCCACACCAAGGCAGTGGATAAGACTCCATATGAGATATGGATGGGCAAACCACCCAAGTACTCATACATGAGGATTTGGGGATATCCTGCTTACGTGAAGCAGACAGTGGGAGATAAGCTGGATACGAGATCCATCTTATGCTACTTCATTGGGTATCCAAAGAATTCCATTGGATACAACTTCTACTATCCCAGCGTAACAAAAGTGTTTGTTTCTAGGAATGCCACCTTTATGGAAAGGGAATTTATACTTGATAGAAATGGATGAATAGTAGAACTCGAAGAGGTTCGAGAACCAACTGAAATACCAAGTGAATCTCCTGCACCTACAGAGCCAGTACCAGAAATGGTCGCACCTAGGAGATCCGAAAGGGCTCCTAGGGCTCCTGAGAGATATGGTTTTCTCCTTGAAGATGATCAAGGTGATCGAGTTGTTGGATCTGATCCAAGAACTTTCAAGGAGGCAATTTCCGATGCAGATTCTAATTTGTGACTTGAAGCAATGCAATCCGAGTTAGACTCGATGCATGCGAACCAAGTTTGGACTCTTGTTAACCCTCCCAAAGGAATTTTTCCTATTGGGTGCAAATGGGTATACAAGAGGAAACTTGGGCCTGATGGTAAGGTAATGACCTACAAGGCACGACTGGTCACGAAAGGTTACACTCAAAGGTAAGGTGTTGACTATGATGAAACCTTCTCGCCAGTCGCAATGTTCAAGTCAATTAGAATCTTATTAGCCATAGCCGCATGGTACGACTATGAGATATTGTAAATGGATGTGAAAACTGCGTTCCTTAATGGAAACATTAAGGAAGAGATCTATATGACGCAGCCTGAGGGTTTCACATCTGTTGGAAGCGAGCATAAGGTATGCAAGCTTCAGAGATCGATCTACGGTCTCAAACAAGCGGAGTTGGAACCTGAGATTCGATGAAACAATTAAGGAATTTGATTTCATCAAGAATCCCGAGTAGCCATGTGTTTATAAGAAGGTAGTTAAAAAAGCTGTGACATTCCTTGTACTTTATGTTGATGACATTCTACTCATTGGGAATGATGTAGGAATGCTGCAGTCAACTAAAGTCTGGTTGTCTAGTAGATTTTTGATGAAGGACATGGGTGAAGCATCCTATATTCTTGGAATACAGATCTATCGGGATAGATCGAAACGGATGCTCGGACTCACCCAAGCCACCTACATCGATACCATACTTAAGATGTTCTCTATGGAAGAGTCCAAGAGAGGACACCTACCTATGTGCCACGGGGTCACTCTATCTAAGTCTATGTGTCCAAAGACTGATGAGGAGATAGAGAGTATGACACGTGTGCCATATGCCTCGGCAATAGGTAGCATTATGTATGGCATGATCTCGACTAGACCGGATGTCGCATATGCTCTGAGTGTCACGAGCCACTACCAGGCCAACCCCGGCCAATTACATTGGAAGGCTGTGAATGATATTCTTAAGTACTTACGAAGGACTAAGAATATGTTCATGGTCTATGGGGTGGTAAACTGAAACTGGAAGGCTACACTGAGTCTAGCTTCCAGTGTGACGTGGATGATTCGAAGTCAACCTCTGGATTTGTATTCATGCTCAATGGTGGTGCTGTCTCTTGGAAGAGTTCCAAGCAAGACACCATTGCGGATTCAACCACTGAGGCTGAGTACATCGCAGCATCAGCTGCTGCTAAGGAGGCGTTTTGGATAAGGAATTTCGTCCAAGAGTTGGGCGTCATTCCTAATGGAGTTGGTCCAGTCCCGGTGTACTGCGACAACACGGGTGCCGTTGCGCAAGCAAAGGAGCCTAGGTCTCACCATAGATCCAAACATATACTGAGAAAATACCACATAATCTGGGATATTGTGGCTAGAGGTGACATAGCAGTTGAGAGAGTCACCTCTACGGACAACGTTGCTGATCCACTTATGAAGTCCTTGCCAGGACCGTTGTTTGAGAAACATCGAGAAACAATGGGACTGCGTCTCATGAGTAGTTGGCTTTAGGGCAAGTGGGAGATTGTTAGAGTAGATGCCCAACTAGCCAACTTGTGGCGTGTGGGTTTATAGACTCTTGTATATGACAATCTTTATATATGATATTTGCATTTATTTATGGCATTCTTTACTTTCATTGTGTTGTATGATGATTAACAATTGCGTTGAGTAAAGACCTAGAATGCGCTATAGTGTATGTTAGATGTGATAGTGGGTATGACGGCTATCATGAAACACATCTAATAGTCACTGTGTATTCTGAATTAGTTACTAGTCGATTGGGCCGTCAAAATAAGGATAAGGCCGCCCGAACTCGATACTAGTATCTGCGATGCGAAGTACCATGTTTCATTGGTAGGGAATATTGTGATGTTCTGAGCATGCAGATAGGTAGTGACCTGATGATCTCTCGAACTATCCTCGTTCGGACTTTCCAAGTGGTTACCATTTGTCGAGTGGATAAGTCCGAGGTCTTGGTTGTACTGATTAGTCCTCACGACTCGAAACGTCATTGAGACTCTACATGATAGGCGTATCACTTTGACTCGTTTGTCGACTCACTTGGGGTCATTAGGCGGCGGGATTGGGTGAGATCCCGATGCATGTAGGAGTCGATGCATCGTTGTCGAGGATTCACCGCTCGCAGACATGCGTGGATATCCTATGTTATCTGAGGAGACGATAGTTATAAATCTCTGGCCAGAGTACTAGAAGTGTTTTAGGTAAATGGGTTTACCTAGTTACACTCGCGATATCACTCTTCGATCCCCAAGATGTATGCATAGCTATCGGATCTTTAGCGACTCTCGATTTACCAATGGTCGTTGATATGATCG
The DNA here is from genome assembly GCA_001598015.1 of Dorcoceras hygrometricum. Taxonomy (NCBI): domain Eukaryota; kingdom Viridiplantae; phylum Streptophyta; class Magnoliopsida; order Lamiales; family Gesneriaceae; genus Dorcoceras; species Dorcoceras hygrometricum. The sequence goes on along the minus strand of KV014389.1, from coordinate 99,909 downwards.
GGATATATGGATTGAAAGGACCGTACTATACGCTAATCACGACCAACTGGTTCTTGCAGGCACTATCAGTGATACCTAGGGGATCATGGGGCGATGTTGCTAGACGCTCTTACCATGATCCGATGGGCAAGTCCAGAATTGTGATTCCGGAGCCGCAATAGTTGTGGGCCCACGGCTAGCTGTATCCCTGAACCATTGAGGGTCACACAAGTACTGGATTCAAGATTCCCGCACGGATACTGAGCTCAATGTGTTGAGCATAGGAAGAGGATTTTGGGGAGTGCGACTTCCTAAAAGTCAACAGGGGTCAAATCGTGATTTCCCGCTGTTGAGGGGCAAAACGGTCATTTTGCTATTTAGGGTTTGATGATCTGAAAATTTGTTTTTCACATCATATTATTCAGTTTTGGAAACTGAGTCGATCGGTCCAATCTGATCGGCGATCGGAGTTGTAATGAAGTCGCAGTGATGGATATCGTCATTTGGACCCGGGCCCGATGGACCGGTCCAAGACCATTGCTAATCTTATTAAAAGGGATTAAGGGCTTCATTATTGCAACATAACATAACTCACATACACACAACCCTAGAGCAATTCTCGGCCGCATCCCCTCCTCACGTACCTCACGGCCGCCGCCGGTTCCACGCGCCGCCGCCGCCTTGCCTCGCTGGAATTTGTTCCGACCAACTTTTCGAGGAGAATCCGTCCACGCTGATCTCGTCAAGCCATCTAGTGCAGGCTGACGAAGGAGTCTCCCTTCCGGTCGTGGACCTGATTGACGAATCTACAGCCGCCTACCGTGAAGAGCCGGTCTTCTTGTAATTCCGGTTGGAGCCAGGCGCAAGTCGCCAGCAAGGTAACACCCTGAGAAACACCCTATGAATGGTTCATATTGTGTTATTATTGAATTGTATTGAACGTTTCCGGCTAATTTGTCTTCCGCTGCCTCGCCGGGTAGCGGGATCCGGATCCGTCACGGTTCCCCGAACAGTGTGCTTGCTGTAATTTGGATGAGGTGTCCGAATGGATCAAGTGAACAGAAAGTAACACTGGGGCTCTCGACGAGAAGAATGAGCCCAGCTGGTTAAGGAACAAACCAGTTTGAAGTTAAGAAGAACAACGGGGAGCAGACAAACCAGCTGGCCGTATGATATCTGTGAGAAGCTTGATCTCATAGATATATCAACCAGCTGGTTGGTAACCAGCTGGGAATGGAGTAAAGCTGGAGCCTCAAAGCAGCTCAAGAGCAGGAAAGAACAGAACAAGCTCAGCTGCAGAACAAAAAGAGGCGCAGATGCAGAAGTTGCTCAGCTCGAAGATGAGAACAAAGAAGCTGGTGAGGATAAGAAGAGAGTTTTGTTATGAGCTGAAAAAACAACCAGCTTGACGAAGAAACAAGCTGAGAAGCCAGAACCAGACAAATCAATCTGGTCAAACAAAGCAGTTTGAACAATCACATGAAGACCGATTTAATTGGTTCAAACTGATTTGTTTTGTCTTGTCCACATTAGGTACAAGCAAACAGAGCTCGAAGTGATCAAAGGCTGCAGAAGTGCCGATGAAAAGAGCTCAAGCCATATAAAGCCTGCAACGTATTAAAAGCCAAAGGACACAAAGTACAAATGCATCGGAAGACTTTTCAGAACGGCTACAACTTTATGTCCAACGGACAAATCTGCTAAGAAGCTTTATATATCAGGCGCAATGAAATAGAAGAGCGCCACAAAAAAAACAATAGAGAGAGAGTGTTGTGCGAACCAAAATGTAAACATCAGAAGAACGCACAACACTGAACCTGGGAAGACAATGAAAAACCAGCTCACACAGGACCACTTCCCAGCGTGTGAGATTTAAGTCTTGAGACATTGAGCATACACTGTAAATCTCACACACACACATTCACTCATATATTTGAGAATTGAGCGAAACAGATAAGAGTGAATGTAATTTGAAAACTCTCCATTGTAGTCTTTGGACAGAGACGTTAAACAAGTCTTGTTGTCTTTCACACTGAGACGTTAAACAAGTGTGTGTAGTCTTTCGCACTGAGACAGTAAAGAAGTGTCGCCTTTCTCACTGAGGTAGTAAAGAAGTGAGTGAGTCACACAGCTTGTGGGCTTAGTGTGTGGTGGTTGATGCTAGGAGTTCTTGCGGCTGCGGGTCGTCAGAGTGGTTTGTAGCATAGGGACGCTGCAATAAAAGTATTCTAGTGATATCCTTCCCGATTGTGGAAGAAGGGGAGACGTAGGAGAATTTGCTCCGAACTTCCAGAAACAAATCAGCATATTCTTTACTGCTTTCCGTACTTACATTCATACGCATTGCATATTCGCTAATAAGCATAAACTGTTTAAATGAGCTTTCGAATTTAAGAGTTCAGATTAAGTTATTTACACATGATTTAATTCATTACTTAATCTGTAACTTGATGCATAAGTATTCAAGAGCAATGAGCTATTGCAGCTCAAAATAAATAACCAGATCGCATGGCCTTTTATTGAGCTGGTTTCTACAACCATCTAGAACCATGCTCTTGCATTCTGCTGGTTTAGCGCCGAGCTGGTCATTCACAAAAGTGATCCGGTTTTAGCATCCAGCTGGAACCTGCTTAGTGACAGCAGTCTGATTTCAGCGCCCAGCTGAATGCAGCATCTTTCACTAGATCTAGTTATTCCCTCTAAGTATTAGTTATTGAACTAATAACTAGTAAATGCATACAATTAGAGGGTAATCGATCCTAACACGTGCGTCAATCAGTACGATAATAAGCTCTCGAAATCCCAATTCTCATTGGCAAATCATCTCGGGTAGATATCCTGCTTAAGAATCTCCTAAAAGTCCGACCAGCTCGAAAAAAAAACGTCTGACGCTCATTGGCAAAACTTATATCAAAATCCGACCATCTAGACACAATATAGCTCAATTCTCAATAGCAAAACATCTGGGGTAGAGAGCTTACTTGAGCACACTCTAAAATCCCGACCAGTTTGGAAAAATAAAAACTAACACTCGTTGGCAAAACTTTCATCGAAACCCAAACGGCTCAACAAAACAAAGTCCAACGTTCATTGGCAAAACTTACGTCAAATCTCGACCAACTCAGCAAAACCACTCGATGAGAAAACTTCCCAAAGAATCACATATTTAACTCCGTTAGCTTATGTAGAACCATGATTTACCAATCATTTTATACTTTGTTTTTTAACTTCATTAATTAGCTCGGATAGAAGCCCTGCCCAACAAATCATTTTATACTTTGTGTTGGATCTGTTTCTACAGATCAGAATCTGAATTTTGATTAACACAAAACCTGTTATTATTCTACTAACGGTTTACGTGCGATGTGCAGTGAACTTGATTCAGGGAGATATCCAAACTGGAACAGTAAGGGGACGCCTAATCTGGTTCAATTGAAGATATATATGCTGGAACAGTGAGGGGACGTCGGAGCTGGTACAACAAAGAAGAGATCCAGGTTGTAGGGAACATCAAGCTGGTTAAGGACAAACCAGCCAGAGAAGAGAAAATCGGATCAGGAAATCCGATAAAGCTGGATGCTTATGAGAGAGATGGACCCAGGAGCTTGTGATCGTGAACAATGTCGACGCCTGTGATGACATGAATGTGGAAGACTTCTATAGTGAAAGAAGGAACCAGCTGGGAAGGAAAACCAGCTGGTAAACAAGCTCAGAGCCCAGCGATGAACAAGAGCAGCACAAGAGCAGGTGAGAGGAGAAGAAGAGAGCTTTAAACAGTTCAGTGAAGCAACCAGCTCGAAGTAAAGACCAGCTCAGTGCAAACCAGAATGAAGATAAGCTGGCAAGCTGGTTAAGGTCAAGCCAGCCCGGATAGCATATCAGCAGATGCTATCAAATCTACAAGTAAAGCGATTTGAATACAAGACTATACGATGACTGCTTTTCAGTATTTCAATCGATTTGCTTGTGTTGTCTTCTCAAGTACAATGCTCACGTGCTTAAAGTGAGGAAAAGCCTGCAGCGCATTAAAAGACAAAGGACGCAAAGTACAACAGTGTCAGAAGACTTTTCAACGGCTACAACTTTGTGTCCAACGAACAAATCTGCGTAAGGGGCTATATATAACAAGAGCAGAGTACAAGCATAGAGATGCAGTATGATGAAGAGAGAAGAGCGAAGTCGAGAGAGTGTGTGCGAATCCAGAATGTAAAAATAGAAGAACGCACAACACAGTGCTAGTCGCAAGTTTGCACACTCTGCGGCAGCTGGTGTGCAAGATGGTTCAGTGCCTAAGTGTGAGTTGGTGCACTGACCGAAAGTTTCAAAGAAATATCAAGTCGACAGCACAAGCCTTGAGAAGACATTGTGAAACCAGCTCGGACAGGAGAACTTCCCAGTGTGTGAGATTTTATCTTCGAGAGATTGAGCGTACACTGTAAATCTCACACGCGATTCACTCACATATTTGAGAGAGCTGATTAGATTAGCTGAGTGAATCAAAAACAAAACCGACTTCCTTGTAGTCTTTGGACAGAGATGTTAAACAAGTTCATGTAGCCTTTCTCACTGATGCGTAAAAGAAGTGATGTTAGAGACACAGCTTGCAGGCTGGTGTGCATAGGTGGCTAGGAGTTCTTGCAGCTTGCGGGTTGTCGGATCGGGTTGCAACGGGGGCCGCTGTAATCAAAGTCTTCTAGTGGATCATTCCCATCGCGGAAGAAGGGGAGACGTAGGAGATTCAGCTCCGAACTTCCATAAACAAATTGCAGCGTATTCTTTCTTTACGGCTTTCTGCGTTCATAGCATACTCATTGCATAGTTAATAACTATGTTTAAAACTGTTAATAAGCTTTCGATTTTCAGAGCTCAGTTTTCGTATATTTTATTTCATAACTCTCTGTATCTCGATGCACAAACATTTCAAGAACATAGAGCTATTGCTGCTCAAGATTTAACTAACCAGATCACACGCGCGCCGAACCAGCTCGCAGAGCTGCTGGTTAATTTCATGCGTGATCCGGTTCCCCTGTTGTGTGATGCGTTTATTTCAAAAATCTTTAAAATGCACGTAACTTAAGGATTCGGTACCTAAATCTGTGTGAGAGCTTATGTGAGTTGTGTGAGAACTCATGGGCACACCCCCCAAAATCGATCCTAACACTTTGTTAATATTTTAACTTCATTCATTGCTCGGGAAGAAATCCTGCTCGGTTAATCATTTTATAATTGTTGATGGTGTGGAATTAATTAGTTCGGTCATTCGAACAAATATGTGAACAATTTTCCGTTAAATAGACTTCCTGAGTACAAAAAAATATAATAATAAATACAAAATACAACTAATGGTTTTTGTTCAAGCCGTAGGGGAGGTCATCTCTTGGTCGGGAGTCCCCTCTTTGGTTACTCTCCCTCCTCAGGTATATCTTCCATGGCTTTGACCACGTCGAGGATTGATGGGGAATGCTAGGACTTAGGAAAACCGTTAGCCCTGAACTAGGATAAGTGGCCATTGAAGTCGTGCTCGAAGTAGTCTACCATCTCCTTGATCAGATGGTCTCGAGCTACAAAAACTTCAAGAACTTCTCCTTCTTAATTGACCAAGATGTCTTGAACTCATCCTTCAACTTCTCAACTTCAGCCTAGAGATCAAGGTTATATCCTTGCAGCTTGGCGACTTGATCGTCGAACTGCTTAAACTTATTCTCGAGCTTCTTAGTTTGAGTCTCAGATATCTGTACTTGGGATCGTGTCCTCCAGCTCAAGGAGAAGAGACAACCTTTCTTTTTCATGCTGAGAGCGGAACCTTCGAACTATCCTATCAGTTTATCATGGCGACCCAACACATCTTATACGGATCACCACGACATGATAACCTCATATCGGGCTTGAGAAATGTGACTAGACATGTCCCCTCCCCATATTACGACCTGCACAGAGAAAAAGCATACGGTCATGCTAAGAAAACAAGGGACAAGAGAGTAGATAAAATTTACCTGCATTAAGTGGAGGGACATGGACTCCAGAGCATCAACTTCAAGGGCTGAACGGACCATCCCGAAGTCTTCATCCAGGGCCATATTTTAAAGGAAACCCAATGCAATCTGGCCAGAGGTACGGGCCATGAAGCATACATAATGGTCAAATATTGTCTCGGGAAGCACTACTTTTGACCCATGTTCATGGAGGGACTTCATCGGGGATACTTGCTTGGGCACAGGAGTGTCCAACTCCAATATTGGTGTAGGCTTCGGTGCTTGTTTTTTCTTTGGCCTCTCCCCTTCGGCATAAGAAGCTCCCTTCTTGCTTTTCCCCTTGCTCAGGGACAACTAGGAGCTCGGGGACTCCTCAGTCTTCCTTTCCACTCCCAAATGGCCTTCAACATCTCAGTCTTCCTCATCTGATCACCTAGTATACAAGTTAAAACAAATTAGCAGATAGGCAGAACACAGTTGTAGGATAAAAACTGTGTGTAACATGTGATAGTAGTACCTAAGTCCCCTTATATATATACCTCATCTTGCAAAATTTAAAATGGCATATAAGGTCATCCTTGACTGATTCTTGTGAATTTAAGCACTTCATGCTCATGGTGCCAAGATAAATTTTTAGGTTTTAGGTCTGGTTGGGTGTGGGATGAGACTAGGCGTAGTCACTAACAGACTAGGACATATCATAATTCCAAGGATTTACCTTATTTACATTACATTTAACATAAAAATATCTACTCATTCGTCCCTTATGGGAGATCAAGTTCCCCCAATAAACCCAAACTCCTTATTATTCGATAGGTAACTTTCTGAACCCCAACTTCTTGGCGTGAAACAACTACGTCAGGGTATAAGTGGATATCAGGGTCTAAGCGTACTTTAGTAAAACCCCTAAGGACAGTAGAAAACTAAAAAGTTGAGGACCATTTGCCTGGGGCTGATCTAGGAATTCAGATTCTTGAAGGGCCGAGGCTATTATTCCGTACCAGGTACAACCCGGCGGTAAGTTCTAACCTTCCCGAGCTATCATATCTAATTTGGCCATGCTAGCATCTTTAGTGTCAGTGGTGTTAATCTCCCCACTCTCGGACCCCTCTCTTGAACGTGAAGGGAAATCTGAAACTCTGCTAACTCCCGTACTATACTATTGTCTGGGGATGACGTCTCTAGTGAATGTGAATAGACCTACAAGCCACATACGAATAAAATGGGTTATTGGGAGAAAGAAGTTCGGGACAAAGAGAACAAGCTGCTCGGAAATCGATAGAAATTTTGATAGAGCTTAACGGTGGGTGAAAAAAGTGAAAATGAAAATGAAAATGAAGGGAGAATACTGTCGAGCCTGATTCACCTAATCAGGAATAAGCACACAATTAACCATAAAATATGGAAAAGTAGTGGCTATAACAGCGAGATTCATGAGCTACCCGGGTCATCTCAATGAAAATAACGAAGGTATGCTAACTCATCACTAAAAAACCGTAATAACCACATAATGAAGAGTTAAGGAACTATCTGGGCCATATCCATGCGTTCATCGTGAGTGTGCTGCTCAAAGCACCACAGCACGATGCTATAAACAAACTTAAAAAGTCAACTCAACAGTAGCCAAAGGAGTCAAGACTCAACATGAATGCATATGCTCAATGCCATGATATACAAATATCTCATATAATCGAAAAAGCACATAGCATTCAAAGCACAAAAAATTTTCAACCCCTATAAAAGCTGTAAGTACGTGTTCAATCTATACCTTGAAAATTTTTGATCAAATACCTTAATATCACACAGGCGTCGAAACAAACTACAAACACAGCCACGTTCGGAAACTAGAAGCGGCTGCCGGCAACAGAACATTGACGACGGCGATGAGCGATGCTCCAACAGTCGAAAAATTCCAAAAATTCATCAGAACATCGGGAATTCATTGAAAATGGCCTACAAATATCCTACAACCCCAAAAATCATTCAAAATAAACTTCAAAATCTCAAAAAAACTGAAAACCGATCAGGAATTGCCTGAAAGCGGCCAAAACCTCATATTATCATAACTTGAGCTATTTAATACCAAATTAACGATTCTTGTCTCTAATTAAAGCTAAAAGAGAAGAGTTACAACTTACAATAGACAATGACAAAAATGGTGATGGCAATCAATGCCCATAGATGAAAAACCTTGTGCCCCTTCCATCGTCTATCTCCCTCCTCTGGCCACCTCAGGCCGTGAAACTGGTCGAGAAATGTCGGGCTTGATGAGACAAACACAAAAATATCAATGTCAGTTGGATTAGATTTGTCGATCACCGATAATTGAGAAAAGAAGATTGGCCGACATGTGAGTGTTTTTGTGCAAACCATTGTGTTTTGGTCTAGATATATTTTTGGCTGCCGAAAAGTAACTTTGATCCAAAAGCTTGATTTTGGTACATTCCCAAATCTTTTATGCTATTTCGACTATAATATATATTTTATGTCATCTCATACTCGGAATTCGAAAGATAAATAATTTCGGCACAAACTCCCATAGTTTGCAAAAATTATTTATTTGGATTAATTATTTTATTTTTGCAATTTAAAATTAATTAAATATAAAATTTTCTATCCAAATTACCGGATAATTAATATTGGGTCCTCACAAAGACTCACCTATTTATAGAAGAGCAAGCGTCACGATAGCCATTGGATCATAATCGCAATGGAAGGCTTAGATCTTCTTGTAAATCCGAATCGTTCCCTTGAGAACTCATCTGGCTTCAAATCACAGTCATCTGAATTCCTTAATCTATGGTTGTTTGATACTTTCATGCAAATCACGGTTTTTTAAATAAACACATTCGAATGCTGTGGACCTGACCACAATTCTTCACAGTCCGCAACTTCATATTCTTCGTTTAGGACCGATCGGGGGGGGGGGTTACTCTTGATTTCATGAGAAGAAACACCTTGCGCCTCGACCCGAGCACTCTAATAAGTGTCCCAAGTTGAGCAGTCTCCATCTTGGCACTCCGTTGCGATAAATAATCCTTCAGATGTGATCAACATGTGGGAGATAACTAAGCCTATGAATCCAGATATTGTGCACAAATCTTGCTAGATCTAATAACGTGTTGGATATCTCACCCCCATTAACTGTCGAGCTCGTCTATATTAACCCAGGTACGCTTTCATGTGGCGCCGTAGTCCACGGATTTACAAAATATCTCCTAAACTCGAGGGAAAAACGTGCAAATATTTCACTTTTTAGGAATCGAAAGGAAAGCATACGATTCTGGGTGATTGTGTGATAAAAGAACATTTCAGCTCATGTGATGTAACAACTTAGAGTAAATCAGATCACAAAACAGCTTACGGGTTGTAACAGCTCAGAACGAAACGGATTGGAGTGCGAATACTAACATAGAAATCTTTTAACAAAATCAGTTTAGTAACACTTCGAACTGAAATAGTCTAATACAATTTTGTTCACAAAAAAGGTGCGGCCTGTAGCAGAGCGGAAACGCTGGTCCATCAATAAACACACTTCCCCAATCTTCTCCAGCTCACGCAGCCAGCTCTGATGGAACTTCCTTACCTGCAACCATGAAATCTAGTGATCCTAAGGGCTCAGCAGGTAAATCTGGTAATAGAAAAGCTCCACACATACTGTAAATAGGATTTAACATAAAGGAGGTAAACATTAAACATAAACTTTATTTAAAATCTGCGGTTATAAAAATAACCCATTAAACTTTTCTGCATGAGATGTGGCACAGAAGCTATCCTTAGGTTGGGTTGTTTGATCAAGCTCATCTGATATCAGGTCTATGGGGAATAAATCCCAGACTGGACTATGTGAAGGATATAAAGGCTCGTCAACCCATAATCCTTGTCCTTCCTGTTTGAAGGGGCACACTGGTTCGTCATCCAGCATCCTCATCCTTCCTATGTTGACCGTCTGTTATCTTTGCCACAGGTCATGAAACTTTGAAATCACTTCCTTTAAACTTTATGAAATATGACAAGGAAACTTATGTTCTCCTTCTCAACCTTGTCATATATCATTTAAACATTTGAAAGAACAGATCGCACACAAGCGGTTGGTTTTGTTAAAAGAAAACTCCATTTTTCATTTGACAGACTGTTGGGTGTACGATGGACCACAACTCCAGAAATTTGAAATCAGCTCAGGATAGAAAATAGATCACGACTTAGATCAGCTCTAGGAGAAAACAGATCATAAGCGTAAAACATCTCTGGGTGAGAAATCAGATCACGGTCGTAAAACAGCTCGGAGAAGAAAACAGATCACGGCCTGGTTGGTCAACTCAGATTAGGTAAAACGCAACTTAGAATAGTCAGGTGAATTTATGAAAGTCAACCAAGGTCAAATCAGTTAGAGTAATCAGACCAGCTTGCGAGCTTAGAGCAGCTCGGAGGGGAAAACAGATCGCAAGCTTGAACCAATCAGAAGATAAAAAGTATACCACGCGCATGGAACAACTCGAAAATTTAAGGGAAAGAAACAGTTAACTCAGATTAGAATAGCGATGTCAGCTCGTAGGTTTAAATCAGCTCGAGGGAAAAATCAGCTCACGAACTTCAGGATTAGCTTGGGGAAAAAGCAGTTCGCAAATGTAAAGTAGAACAGTTCAGGGATCAAACTACGAACTCTAAATGATCGAACGAACCATAAGGGATTAGAATAACAACAGGATACTGAAGAACAGCTTGGACAAGTTCGAACAGATTAGCTGAGCTTATCAGGTCAGAACAACGCTCTAAATAGACCAGCCCCACTATCAGCTCAGAACTCGTCCCGAACCATCCAGCACGCTTTATTCTCTGGGAACACACAGAGAACTCTACTTTGAAGCTCCTTACATACAACACAGACATTTAAAAGAGACGACAGCTCCAACTGTCGCAGAAACTCTACTGTAAAACATTTGGGAACTTAAAATCATTTTCGAAACCGCTTAAAGCGTACATATCCTAACATCATTTGAAAACCTTTAAATGTTACTCAAAACTCTGAAACAGAATGCAACAGAAAGAAAACGTAAAGAAAAACCGAACAATAATTTTTCACAGAACCAGCAAGAAATAGAGTTTAATTTCCTCTCGCTGAACGGTGGGTGCAGAAAATAGCTCTTGATTCGAATCTCCCACAAGCACGATTGAAACGCTTACTCTGAAGAAAGTATTTTGGTTGGTTTGAGGTTTAGAAAAGCATCCTCACCGCCTTAACATAACAATTAAACAGGGCATGGGTTGCTCTCTCTCTCTCTCTCCCACACCCGCCAACAGTAATCATTTGCTTAAAATAAATGCTTAGGCGTGTTAACAGTAATCATTTTGCGTAAAGAGACTGTAGGAATGCCAACAGTAATCATTTTGCTAAAAAGAAAATATATTTTATTTTTTGTTTAGTTTTTTAAAGGAAAACCGAACCATGCTTGGGTTCATTCTCGCAGGAACCGTCCGTGAACCTCCTAGGCTAAACCGAAGAAATCAGCTCAGGCAAAAACTGAAACGTTAAACGCAAAAAAAAATAAAATAGCAGTTAAACCTTTTCAAAGCAAATTAAATATCCCGTGGATTTACGGATTTTTGGGCGTTACACTTCACCTCAAACCAATTGATCAATAACATTCATATATATTTCTTTCTACATTTATCCTGAACCTTGACCTGACTTAAGCATCTGAGAAGGGCCCCACCAGAAACACTTTCAGCACCATCTGATTTGTTACTGTGATTTTAGGCCATTTTATGAGGCAACATTTTCTTGTCAGTTCGGACATAACCCGAGCTGAACTCTCCCCATGAACAAAAATAAGATAGTCCAAAAGGCTCATCGATTGAGTGAAAATTCAGTTATATTATATTTCACTATTTCCTAAATTGAAGTCATTCAAAAATATATATTTTGTGAGGTGCAATAATTGCCCCTGCTAGGTAGAGCGATCGAAACGTGGCGCTTGTATTGCTATACGGTTTAAAATATTGGAGTTGCACCGTTACCACTAGCTATAGCTTTTGGTAAAGCGGCAAGCGCTCGGTCCTACATATTTTGTGTTGATGACTTATAACTTATAGTATATTAAGATTTTAAATTTGGGACTAGACTCGGATAGGAGACCCATTTATAACAAGTTTCCAGTCAATATATGTAACGCCTAGAAATGTTTCCTTATTTAGGATCGCATGCCTTAAACTTAGTATTATTTTCTCCCATTTTAATAGTTAAATTAATTATTCCATTTTAATTCTTTAATTATTTATGATTAGTATTTGTTAGAATTTTAGTACATGTGCTACGTAGTCGGAGTGGAGACGATGGGAACACCGAGATAAAAATGATTTTATAAAATTTATTTTGAGGCCATCCGTAGCTTGGAAGAGATTTCTTTTTAGTGAAATCTTTAAAAGTTCATCTTTTTTACCAAGTTTTAACCTCTTATTTTGTCCATAGTTTTCTAAATTTAAAATAGGGAAGAGATAAAGATTTTAAGTAGCAAATCTACCTAGTAGATTTTTACAAATCTAAAATCCGTAATTCCCTAATTCACTAGGGGTCTCAGTCGCAACACTACACACACACACACATTATTTTCAGAAAATAAAACACCAAACACTAGTCTCTCCCCGTATGCGTCGTCCCTTTTCCCTTCCCCCGACGGCTTTGAGTTTCGGAGCGAAAACCAGCGGCGTTACTGACGTTCCTCTTTTCGTCCAGCTTCATGACACATGTCGTAAGTTCTCCTATACGAGGCAAGTACAAATCTCCGTTGAATGCACCTTTCATTCATATTACTGTATCCGCACCTTCTGTTAGTTTTTGATTTCTTTCATTGAATTTTGCGACTATGAAATTGAGGCTATGCGACGTATTTTTCGTTTTTTATTTAAAACATGGCGAGGCTTCCTAGAGGTTTAATTGTGAGAGAGGGGTGACGGTTGTTGCATGTTGATCATAACCTGTTCTGTTTTCTGTAATCTAGGTTCGTAAGATGTTTGTCAGGCTTGAGCTGTGGATTGTTTCTATAGACTGGGTTTCCTAAGCTGTACCAGCAAGCTGTTTTCCCCATTCGAGCATAAGCTGTACCGACAAGCTATTTTCCTTTTTGAGCCTGAGCTGTTTCCTTCTTGAGCGAACTGTTCTCCTCTTGAGCCCTAAACTGTTTTCCTTCATCCCAAGTTGGTTTGACCATCCTAAGCTAGTTTGATCGTCCTAACCTCGTTTGACCGTCCTAAGCTGGTTTGAGCTGGTTTGACCATCCTAAGCTGGTTTGACCGTTCCAAGCTGGTTTGACCGTCCCAAGCTGGTTTTACCATCCCAAAATGGTTTATCGACCGAGTTGGTTTAATTTGCTAAGCTGGTTCACCGTCCGAAGCTGGTTTATCGCTCCGAGCTGGTTTACTGTCCTAAGCTGGTTGACTGTCCTAAGCCGGTTGGCCACCTAAGCTGAGATGACTTCCCGTAAGCTGAGGTAGAGAACCCCAAGCTATCCTAGGTTGCGATCCGATCTGTGCATAATTGATCGAGCGCTCTGAGCCGTTTTCAGCGCACGGTATGTTCTGAAGTCCTGAGCTGATCTGGGTGGACGAGCTGGAATGCTAAACTAATCGAGTTCTCTGAGCTGTTTCCAGTGCACGATCTGGACCAAAGCCCCGAGCTGATATGGGTAGACGTTCAGAACTGAGTAGTGCAAGCTGAGAGGGGGTTTCATGATCTGGTCGCCTGAGCTGGGCTGTTAGGTGTGAGCTGAACCGTGTAATACACTGTCTAGATCACCGTAAGCTGAGCTTACGCGTTCAGGTCAGGTATGAGTTCCAGAGAGAGAAAAAACGAGCCCCAGTCTCTCCCCATAAGCTTTCGTCCGTTTTCCCTTTCCCTTTCCCTTTCCCTCGACGGCTTTGAGTTTCGGAGAAAAAAAACAGCGGCGTTCCCGGCGTCCCTCCTTTCGTCCAGCTTCGTGACACCATTCGTAAGTTCTCCTATACGAGGCAAGTACAAAACCTCCTTTGAATGCACCTTTCATTCATATTACTGTATGCGCACCTTCTGTGAGTTTTTATTTCTTTCATTGAATTTTGAGACTATGAAATTGAGGGTATGAGACATATTTTTCTTCTTTTTTAAAACATGGTGAGGCTGCCTAGAGGTTTAATTGTGAGATAGGGGTGAGGGTTGTTGCATGTTGAGTCATAAACTGTTCTGTTTTATGTAATCTGGGTTCGTAAGCTGTCTGTCATGCTTGAGTCGTTCTGTAGACTGGGTTTCCTAAGCTGTACAAGCAAGCTGTTTTCCCCTTTTGAGCGTAAACTGTACCAGAAAGCTATTTTCCATTTTGAACCTGAGCTGTTTCCTTCTTGAGCAAACTGTTTTCCCTCTTGAGCCCTAAACTGTTTTCCTTCATCCCAAGTTGGTTTGACCGTGCTAAGCTGGTTTGACCGTCCTAAGTTGGTTTGACCGTCCGAAGCTTGTTTGACCTTCCTAAGCTGGTTTGACAGTCCCAAGCTGGTTTGACCATCCCAGGCTGGTTGACCATCCTAAGCAAGTTTATTGTCCCGAGCTGGTTTACTGTGCTAAGCTGGCTCACTGTCCCGAGCTGGTTTACTGTGCTAAACTGGTTTACCGCTCTAAGTTGGTTTACTGTCCTAAGCTGGTTGGCTGTCCTAAGCTGGTGGCTATCCTAATCTGGTTGGCCACCTAAGCTGAGATCAGTGAGATGACTTCCAGTAAGCTGAGTAGAGAACCCTAAGCTGTCCTAGGTTGTGAGCCCCCCTGTGCACCCTAAATTGATCGAACGCTCTGAGCTGGTTTCAACGCGAGGTCTGTTCTGAATCCTCGATCTAATCTGGGCGGACGAGCTGGACTGCATGCTCTAAACTGATCGAGTGCTCTGAGCTATTTCCAATATGTGATCTGGACCGAATCCCCGAGCTGATCTGGGTAGACGTGCAGAACTGAGTAGTGCGAGCTGAGAGGAGGTGTCGTGATCTGGACACCTAAGCTGGGTTGTTTAGGTGTGAGCTAGACCGCCTAATACACTTTCTAGATCACCGTAAGCTGAGCCTGTCTTTCGAACTTTTCAGCGCAAGCTGGTCCGCGCGTTCATGTCAGGTCTGAGTTTTAGGAGCAGCCTCCTGCCGTGGAAGAAATTATAAAACGATGACTATTTTAAAGGTATTTTATGATGTTGAACAGTCTCGAGTTTTAAACATTCTGCAGTTTACGTAATTTTAAAGAAAAGAGAAGTCTTACTTTTGAGTCATTAGAAATAAGTTGAGGCAGAAAGTTGAGCATGAGTTAAAAATGTTTTGAATGACGTGATTTGATTGTGGTTGTTCTATTATGGATATTGGGGTCGATAGACGTCTCGGGAGCCATATCAAACTACGAGGTGTGGGAATCGGGAGACGTTTCGTTTAGCCATGCCAAAAATGACGCGTAACGGAATTCGGACAAGCAACGGGATGCCTTACATATGACGAGTATGGATTTACAGAAGAGCAACGGGATGCAATACCAGCCTCGTACTATGGTTTTATTTAGCTTGATCAAACGAACATGAGAATGAGGACCACGGTCGAGAAACGGAGTTCACAATAAAAGTCTCTTTATTTATGAGCTTATTTTCTATGCATGAGTTTTAAGTAAACATCCTGAGTTGTTGTTCTCACGCATTTAAGTTAAGAAATTTATTTGAGTACAACTATTTTAATGTGTGTGCTTAGTATGTAGTACTTGCTATTCTCCAATTTTGTACTTGTTGAGCCCATAGGCTCACTACGTTTGATTGGTGCAGATGACGTGGAGACGGAGGCCGAGGGGCAGGATTCCTTAGCAGGCGGCGATTCAGTTGGCACAAAACAGCGACTAGGCATCTTCCGTAGCGAGATGAGAGAAAGATATTTTTTATGTCTGTTTATTTTTTTCAGTATGCAATTTTGGGAACAATTCTTTTTGTTAGTTGAGGTTTTGTGGTACACTTTAAATATTTTAAGGTGATGATTCTTCGGTTATGTTCAACCTTGGTTCAAAGTTTTAAGCATTTTAGGATATCGGTTTTATTTGAAGCTTTCGAGAGTTTTATTTCAGCTTTCAAAAGTAAAAAAAAAAATTCTTCCGCATTTATTTTATTATAAAAAGAAAAAAATGTTTGAGAGTGAGGGTTTTTCAAGGTGGTATCAGAGCAAGGTTCTGGTTTGGGTTGTGCCTACAGCTGGCTGCAGTAAGCTCAAGGAGTCACGCCTCAAAGTCTGTAAGTCTTAATGTTTAACTGCCCTAGATGTTAGTTTTCTATGCTATGATTTGAAGCTTATCTATATTTCGAGGTAGTAAGTTTATGATAGAAGACCTATATATATATATATATAT
>KV014389.1:35330-75195 GCA_001598015.1 Dorcoceras hygrometricum | reverse complement strand
ATTCCATGTCGACTGGATATGCAATAGCACTGAAGCTCGCGACTGGATCCACTGAAATTATCGACTGGTACATCATCTTGCGACTGGATGCATATCAACAGCTGGTCTATTGTAGCTCTCGTCTGAATGTACTATTGATTGCGTCTGGATGTACTTGCAGCTGGTTATCCACTCGTTGGTCGTGAAATGCTTGCGACTGGATTTCCCAACGACTGGTTAGATCAAACGATGTCGTATCAACTTATTCAAACGACATCGTTTGCTATGCATCCTCGACTGGTTGATTATACTTCACTGTAGCTCTCGTCTGGATGCACTGTAGCTGCTGCTGGTTCTTAGAAGAAGTACCTGCTGGTTTTATCATCGAAAGACCATCTGCTGAATCTTTAGTGCGAGGGCAAAACGTTGTCGTATCAACTTATGTAAACGACATCGTTTTGCTATCGCTAACTCCAAGTACCGTCTGCTGGTGAACAGTAGCTCTCTGCTGATTCCATCTTTTCTTCACGCTGTTTTGATCCAACTGCTGATAGCTTTTAGCTTCCTGCTGAATGTGATGTCACTGCTGATGACATCATCTACGCTTAGCGCTCTCCAACTTGCGACTCTTCTCAGCTTCTGTTCCAGCTGGTCCTTTCGCACCAGCTGATCTTTCTTCATCTACTGAACATGATGTCGTCACCGATTACATCATCATCGATGGTCCACTTAGATGTTCCAGCTGGTTCTCTTTTGATGTACCAGCTGATCCATCTTCTTCTTCTAGCGTTTGCAGCTGGTTCATATCGTTCCAGCTGATTCACTATGCTCCAGCTGGTTCAACTTGGCCTCCGCCTGATTTCGAACACCTGACTTAACTTTGGACGTCTCCATTGCTAATCCAGCTACCGATTGCAATGAATAACCAAACCAACTGCTGAACTTTATATTGTGAACCATCGACTGGACAAACTTCTGCTACTGTTCATCTTCTTCTTCGATCTGAAATCTGCACACTTAAGTGGAATTGTTAGAAACACAGTAACAGGTTTTGTGTAATTCAAAACTTAATCAGGATCTGTAAAAACAGATCCATCAATTTTAGACATAGAAATCATATGGTTTCTTATTTTGGTCATGTAAGTTGCATGTTAATCGACAAAATAGGATTAAGACGAAAACTATATACGAGCTAGATGACAAATAGAAAATTTATCATAAATTAAACCAAAAATGAAAAAGTATATAGACACATCAAATTCATTAAAAAAGGACAAAAAATATAAATTATTCAAATGAAATACCTAAATGTAGTCAGCCAATTTTTCATCTAAGCATTTTTTTTAAATGGTTAAGCGGTTAGCTGCTAGTGGAGTTATAAGTAATTTAAGTCATGTTCAAGGACATGTAAAGTAATATTTTAGTCAAGTTTAGGATTTGGAAAAACAAATACATTTGAAAATGATAGTTATATATGTTCATAATAATTTACCAATTAAGAGTTTTTCTTATATAGTTAAGGTGATTATTTTATTGAAAGAAAGAATGTGTCTATCTACTAAATGACGAGGATGTTATGTACAAAAAAACATAAACATATAAAATTTAAATTATCTTGATAGTATATTTGGCGATTACCTTTGCACTTCAATTTTTCCAAATAAATTGATCATACGTTTATTATCTATTGAAATAGAGAGAGATTATAATTTCATTATATTTACAAATGAAAATTACAAATCTATTTATATGCAAAGAAGATAAATAAAATAATAAAAAGAATCTAATCATAACCGATAATTTAATTCTACAAATTATTTCATAATATTCTCCTTTTGGATGTCTTTATTACGTGTTTTAATAATGTCTCCTTAAAAACTTTATTAGGAAAAATCTAGTGGGATAAAAACCATAGTAAGAAAAAAAGTGCAGTCACGTAAACTCTCTATCATGTTAACATATCCGATTCTTCATATGTTTCATAGATGGCACATTCTAATGTTGTATTGTTGGTTCAATGACTTGAAGAGGTACTGCATCCTGTGCGACAGATGCCATATCCATATTTGTTGTGGAGGCGGATGCTTTGCCCTTCGTAGTTCGCCTTTTCTTTGGAACAACAGGCTCACTACCCTCAACTGCTGGTCGTTTATTCGACCCTACCACTTCCGATACAATCTCCACAGGTGCATCACTGGTGGGTTCCGACTTCTTCTTTGATTTGGAGGCCCTTTTTACAATTGCCACTGGCGTTTTGCCTCCCTCATTGGATTGTCCACGAGTATCAGCTGTTTGGTTCGTGGTTATGTATGTAAGAACGGTCTTAGGAGACAGAATATTTGAGGACGGAAAAGGAGTTGCTTTTCCCATGGTTAGCGCGGGGACGCTATTAAAAAAAACAGAGATTTGCGCTCCGTACCCCTTGGCCTTCTTTACTGTTCTGTCCACCATCTCTTCCAAAACTCCAAACAGTACCTTACACCAGTTAATCTTCAACCCAAAATGGATAGCTGTCATCATCTGAAACCGTTCAGTAGTCACAGCATCGAAAGAACCTGCTTTCACCGTAATCGATTTTGCCAAGATATCATTCAACAGTCGATACTCATATTTTA
The DNA here is from genome assembly GCA_001598015.1 of Dorcoceras hygrometricum. Lineage (NCBI taxonomy): Eukaryota > Viridiplantae > Streptophyta > Magnoliopsida > Lamiales > Gesneriaceae > Dorcoceras > Dorcoceras hygrometricum. The sequence continues at coordinate 72,601 of KV014389.1, read as the reverse complement.
GAAGTTTCTTCTTCCCATGTGGAACAACAGGTACTCCAGACTTAGAGAAGATTTTCCTAGCATCATATACTAGATTCTTCGGTACATCAGAGAAGTCCGATAGCCCTTCAGTCGGCAACTCAAAAACCCCTGCAAACCTAGATGGAGAAATACTGAAATACTTGCCTGAGATAACCCCTGTAATATCTCCACCCTGTATCAACGCTGTATCGAAAAAATGTTCTAATTCTGGCTCATACAACACTGATTTGCACCACAGAAAACCACGTAATCCACTGCTCTCTAGTGCTTTGAACATATTCTGCATGCCTTCGTTGTCTGGAATGTTCAACACTGATTCTAAGTCAACCAGATAGGCGTTGGTGAACGTCGAGGAAGCCATTTCAGAAGTTTGAGAGTGTGCGAAAGTCCCTGAGATTGAATATCTGCAAGAGAAGTACGGGAGCAAGAGCGTAAGAACAATACAGTAATATTGCAAGGTAAGAAATGTTAAAAATGGAGGCGCTGTAAATAAATATGGAAGAATACGAAAAGGTGAGAGAGGGGACGATGTAGATGTGACTGTTCGTATGTAGACAACACGTGTCAAACATCCGACGGCGCGTACTATTTTTAGAAATGATTTTGAAAAGATTTTACCCGTACAGGGAAAAAGATTTTTCAAAATATTTTAATCGAACAAAATGTTCTCAAAGGATATTTGCAAAAGAAATATTTTGCGCGCCAAAAAAATATTAAGTCACAACTGAGCAAAGCTGTTTTAATGTTTCGCGGGGATGGTGGAATCTGTTAACAGATAAGCATCAATTGTGTACAGGAGATATCTGTTGACAGATTTCTCCTGTTCAATTGACTTTACGCTTAACAACGCAGAAACCATGTTCCCCCTACGACAGGTATCTCCCATCAGTAAAGCTTACGAAGGCATTGCTGTTCAACATATAGTGATGACGTAAGCATGTCTGTTCCCCCTGAACAGACGAACTCGTTGCTGACGTAAACATTGATGTTCCCTTTGAACGGAACACCTGTTGCTGACGTAAACATTGCTGTTCAACTTTCACAAATCGTTAGCGCACAGACAAATTTATGGCAATTCTAAGAGACCTAATATATTCCTAAAATAGGAAAGCTTAGCGTCTGGCAGATGCTTTGTGAAGATATCAGCAACTTGTTGCTCAGTCGACACGTACTCCAACCGAACGTCCTTCTTTAGCACATGGTCTCTTATAAAATAGTGCCTTATGTCAACGTGCTTGGTTCTTGAGTGCAGCACAGGATTCTGGGTGATAGCTATCGCACTTGTGTTGTCACAGAGAATGGGCGCTTCAGAAGCATCAATGCCATAATCCTTCAACTGATGTTGAATCCAAAGGATTTGAGTGCAACAACTGCCAGCAGCTAAGTACTCTGCCTCAGCAGTTGACGTGGCAATGGATGTCTGCTTCTTACTGAACCAGGAAATCAACCAATCTCCCAAGAATTGACAAGTTTCACTTGTGCTCCTGCTATCAATCCTGCATCCTGCGTAATCTGCATCACTATAACCGATTAGTTGAAAGCCTGAGTCTTTGGGATACCAAAGACCCACGTTGGAAGTAGCCTTTAAATACTTGAGGATTCTCTTAACAGCAATATAATGTGATTGCTTTGGCTCTACTTGGAATCTATCACACATAGCCTTTAAATACTTGAGGATTCTCTTAACAGCAATATAATGTGATTGCTTTGGCTCTACTTGGAATCTATCACACATACAGACAACAAACATGATGCTTGGTCTGCTAGCAGTTAGGTAAAGCAAGGAGCCTATAATGCCTCGATAAAAAGATACCTCTATGGCAGTTCCAGCTTCATCTTTGTCCATCTTGATTGAAGAGCTCATAGGAGTTGCTGCTGCTGAACAATTTTCCATGCCAAACTTTTTCAGCAGTTCTTTCGTATATTTCGCCTGGTTAATGAAAATACCATTTTGCAGTTGGCGAACTTGTAAGCCCAGAAAGATGTTAGCTCCCCCATCATGCTCATCTCGAATTTGTCCTGCATGAGCTTAGAAAACTTTTGGCACAATTTGGGGTTAGTTGACCCAAATATAATATCATCAACATACATTTGTACCAAAGAACATGCTCAGCTTTCACAAATTTGAACAAAGTCTTATCCACTGTGCCTATTGTAAAGTCATGCTTGATTAAGAACTGTGATAGTGTATCATACCAAGCTCTGGGTGCTTGTTTCAACCCATACAGAGCTTTATCCAGTTTGTAAACAAAGTCTGTATGTGTATGACTTACGAAACCAGGAGGTTGTGCAACATACACTTCCTCTGTTAAGACGCCATTAAGAAAGACACTCTTTGTTGGGATCCGGATCACGCCCCCCGGCCGGGCAGCGGAAGAACAGAAAAATACATGCCGGGAGACGATCAATACGATATAATACAAATACTATGATATTCATAGGGTGTTCAAAACACTACCTTGCTGGCAACTCGTGCCTGGCTCCGACCGGTTTCGTAAAGAAAACGGTACTTCACGGTATACTGCGGTAGTTAACGCCAATCAGGTCCACGACCGGAGACTAGATTCCTTCGTTTCGCGGGGATGGTGGAATCTGTTAACAGATAAGCATCAATTGTGTACAGGAGATATCTGTTGACAGATTTCTCCTGTTCAATTGACTTTACGCTTAACAACGCAGAAACCATGTTCCCCCTACAACAGGTATCTCCCATCAGTAAAGCTTACGTAGGCATTGCTATTCAACATGTAATGATGACGTAAGCATGTTTGTTACCCCCTGAACAGAAGAACTCGCTGCTGAAGTAAAAATTGCTCTTTCCTTTGAATAGAACACTTGTTGCTGACGTAAACATTTTTGTTCAACCTACACAAATATTTAGCGCACAGAAAAATTTATGGCAATTCTAAGAGACCTAATATATTCCTAAAATAGGAAAACTTAGCGTCTGGCAGAGGCTTTGTGAAGATATCAGCAACTTGTTGCTCAGTCGACACGTACTCCAACCGAACGTTCTTCATTAGCACATGGTCTATTATAAAATGGTGCCTTATGTCAATGTGCTTGGTTCTTGAGTGCAGCACAGGATTCTGGGTGATAGCTATCGCACTTGTGTTGTCACAAGGAATGGGCGCTTCAGAAGCATCAATGCCATAATCCTTCAACTGATGTTGAATCCAGAGGATTTGAGCGCAACAACTGCCAGCAGCTAAGTACTCTGCCTCAGCAGTTGACGTGGCAGTGGATGTCTGCTTCTTACTGAACCAGGAAATCAACCGATCTCCCAAGAATTGACAAGTACCACTTGTGCTCCTACGATCAATCCTGCATCCTGCGTAATCTGCATCACTATAACCGATTAGTTTAAAGCCTGAGTCTTTGGGATACCAAAGACCCACGTTGGAAGTACCCTTTAAATACTTGAGGATTCTCTTAACAACAATATAATGTGATTGCTTTGGCTCTGCTTGGAATCTAGCACACATACAGACAGCAAACATGATGTCTGGTCTGCTAGCAGTTAGGTAAAGCAAAGAGCCTATAATGCCTCGAGACAAAGATACCTCTGTGGCAGTTCCAGCTTCATCTTTATCTAACTTTATCGAGGAGCTCATTGGAGTTGTTGCTGCTGAACAGTTGTCCATACCAAACTTCTTCAGCAATTCTTTCGTATATTTCGCCTGGTTGATGAATATACCATTTTCCAGTTGTCGAACTTGTAAGCCCAGAAAGAATGTCAGCTCCCCCATCATGCTCATCTCGAATTTGTCCTGCATGAGCTTAGAAAACTTTTGGCACAATTTGGGGTTAGTTGACCCAAATATAATATCATCAACATATATTTGTACCAACAGAACATGCTCAGCTTTCACAAATTTAAACAAAGTCTTATCCACTGTGCCTCTGCAAAATCATGCTTGATTAAGAACTGTGATAGTGTATCATACCAAGCTCTGGGTGCTTGTTTCAACCCATACAGAGCTTTATCCAGTTTGTAAACAAAATCTGGATGTGTATGACTTATGAAGCCAGGAGGTTATGCAACATACACTTCCTCTGTTAAGACGCCATTAAGAAAGGCACTCTTAACTTCTTGTTACTACGCCATCTTCATTCAGTTTGTTCCTAAGGATCCAACGAGTTCCTATCACTGAATGGTTAGTAGGTCTAGGTACAAGTGTCCATACTTTATTACGTTCAAACTGATTTAATTCTTCTTGCATTGTGTCTATCCAACTTGGGTCAGCTAAGGCCTCATCTATCTGCTTAGGTTCTATATGTGAAAGAAATGCAGCATCAAAATGATCATGAGATAGCTGGCCTCGTGTGCGAACAGGGGATTCGAAATTACCTATGACCTGCTCAGGTGGATGATTTCTATTCCACCGAAGATCAAGTCCAATGGGATTTGTTCCTTGTTCCCCCTGTGTTGTTGTCTGGATAGAGCTACTTGGATCTTCTGACGCCAATTGATAATTTTCATTGTTAGCTTGTGCATCAGATTCCATTTGTGATACTTGCGGTTGTATGTGATTGCTGTTGTCAGCTTTGTCATCCACTGTTGGTCTTGATGCCACTTGGAAAGAAGTGATGGCAACTGTTGCGTTAGCTGTTGGTGTATGAGTAGGAGCATTTGCTTGCGTAATGTCTGACGTGGCAAGATCTGTTGGAACAGGATCTATTGGAGCAGCATTTGTTTGTGCGGTGATTACTTCTGCTCCAGCTGTCGTCAGATCTTGTGGAACAATATTGTGTTGTGTGTCCATGCTTGGTTGTTCTTCAACTGTATATTTTTGTGGTGACACGTCATCATCAGATTCTTCAAGACTTGTTGATTCCAGACGTGTGCACAAGTCGTGTAAGCTTGCAGCTGAATTTGATTTGAAACTTGTCTCATCGAGCACAACATGGGCAGATTCTTCAACAGTGAGACTTTTGATGTTGAATACACGATAGGCTTTGATGACAGCGGAGTAACATAAAAATATTCTTGCATCAGATTTAGGTTCAAACGTTGTTAGGTGCTTCTTGCCATTGTTGTGAACGAAACATCTACACCCAAACACCCTGAAATAAGATATGTCAGGTTTCTTGCCATGCCAGATCTCATAGGGGTCTTATCGTGCATCCTATTAATCATAGATCTGTTTTGAGTGTGACATGCTGTATTGACTGCTTCTGCCCAAAATTTTTGAGAAATACCAGAATAAGAAATCATAGATCTAGCAGCTTCTTTTAAAGTGCGGTTTCTCCTTTCAGCTAACCCGTTTTGCTGAGGAGTTGTAGCTGCTGAAAGCTCATGCTTTATTCCTAAATCTTCCAAATAAGAAGTCAATTTAAAATTTAAAAACTCAGTACCGCGATCACTTCTTATCCGGTTGACTGAACAAGATCTATCATTTTGTAAACGTTTCAAAAGGTGTATCATCTGGTCGGCGGTTTCAGATTTTGCTTTTAAAAACAACACCCAAGTATATTTTGAAAAATCATCAACAACAGCAAGGGTGTAGGACGTTCCCCCTAAGCTTGTTACTGAAATAGGACCAAAAAGTGTCGATTTGATATGCTTACCAAGCTGACAAGCTGCACAGATCTTATCCTTAGAAAATTTTAATTTGGGCATACCAGAAACCATATCATGCTCACTCAACATAGCAAGTGTTTTAATGTTTAGATGGTTCATTCGTTGATGCCACAACCAACTCTTGGAAGAGTCAGTTGTAAGACAAAGCTGTTCAGACTTCAACTGCTCTGATCAATCGATAACGTAGGTATTCCCCGAACGTTTACCTACCAATACAGTCAGACCATTTGAGTTCTGAACTGTGCACGTGTGTTGTTGAAAGTTAACTATGTAACCTTTGTCACATAGTTGACTGATACTAATCAAATTGTAGCTAAGGTTATCAACAACCAATATATCTGAGATAGAAATGTTACCATGGGTAAGCTTACCCTTACCCACAGTGTTACCCTATGCAGTATCACCAAAGACTATTTTTGCTCCTTTGTGGGGAACAACATTTGTCAACAGCTTTGGGTTTCCTGTCATATGTCGAGCACACCCACTGTCCAAGTACCAAATAATTGAGTCTTCAGTAGCTTTGTACCTGTTACCTTGCAATCATACAGACAAATTTTGGTACCCAATTTTACTTGGGTCCTGATTGGATTACCCCTTTCGGGACCCAGACTTGAATTACTCTTACAGTCTTTCCAGTGCTAGAGTCCGTGAGGGTCTGTGCATATTTGCGGTGAGATCTTTTGAGTTGTGATTCATACTCTGACCACTTAGATCTCTCCTCGGCTGATTCTTTGTCCAACCAGATTTTACCTTCGTTGAACTACGCCATGGCTGGTTAGGAACAAATGGCTTTCGACCAGCTTTCGCTTTATCTTTGTCCAATTTGTTCTTTAGCCAGCTTGTCTTGGAGTTCTCAGGTTTTGAAAAGCCGATACCAGCCATTCCATTATCGTTCAGCTTTGGAGAGTTCTGGTCATCAAATGTTATCGACTCAAAACAGTCATGTATCACATTGGCTTTGACAAAGCTCATTTTGTTGAACTTGTCATATGCTGGCTGTGATTGAGTACTTGTCTCTCCTTCACTGCTTTCGCTATTACTAAAACCTAAGCCAGTTCTATCATGTACTGAATTTTGGATTTCTTGTAGTTTGTGGAAAGCACGAGCTGATTGGGTCCAGGAGCTCATTTTATTAGTTAGTTTTTCAACTTCAGCCTTGAGCTCACTGGACTCACTTCTCAACAATTCATTCTCTATTCTCAGCTTACTCAACTCAGTCATTAAACTGTCAGTATCTTCAAGCTCGTCAGAGCTCGATTCTGCTGAACTATTTTTCAGACTTGCGTTTTCGGCCTTGATTTCCTCAAATGTGTGAGATAAACTCTTGTACTCATGGACCATATCGTTCAGTGCCTGAACTAGATCCTCACGTGTAAATTCAATGTTTGAGAAATCAAATACCTCATCGTCCGAAGCTTGATCATCCATGAGGAAATGAACTTCCTCCTGTTCACTATCACTTGATGAGGAGCTGCTACTGGAGGAAGCGTCTGATTCAGTATCTGCCCAACTTTTGGTGCTCTCTTCTGCCATCAGCACCTTCTTGTCATTATTTCTATTTGGCCTTTTGTCAGGTCTTGCTCTCATCCTCCTATCCTTGGATCGCTCCTTGGATCTCTCAACAGCTCTTTCATCAGTTTCCTCATCTCTCTTGTATCGCTCCTCCTTCTTGTATCGATCATCACTCCTCTTGTCGTCTCGCTTGTATCTATCAGCTGATCTCTTGTCATCTCTGGATCTATCCTCCTTCCTTGGCCTATTGCAATCAGCTGCAAAATGACCAGGACGATCACAGTTAAAGCATTTCATATCAGTACTTACTTTATCAGATTTATGAAAGTTACTGTAAGGAGAGGAAGGGTTGAAGAATCTTCTCATGAATTTCACAAACTTCTTAACGAAGAGGGACATGACGTCAATGCTGAATTGATCAGTGGTTTTGCTTGTGCTAGGAGAGCACTGTTCGATTGTTGGAGCTGCCAATGCTTTTGTCGGCTGGGAGGTTGAGGGACCAGCTTCTGATCTTGTCTCCAATTCAAATTCGTATGCCTTCAGATTTGCGAACAGATCATGAAGTTCCAGCTTGTTCAGGTCCTTCGGCTCCCTCATCGCCATGGTCTTCACGTCCCACTCCTTGGGTAACGCTCTCATGAATTTCAGTGCTAGCTCTCTGTTGATGTACTCTATTCCAAGGCTGTTCAACTTGATGGCAACTGCACTGAAGCGCTCGTAAAATTCAGTCATTGTTTCACCGTCTTTCATCTTGATGGACTCATACTTCTATTGAGCGACGGTCAACTTGTTCTCTTTTGTCTCGTCGCTTCCCTCACATATCTGGATTAGCTTTTCCCATATGTCTTTAGCAGTAGGACAGTTCTTGATCTTGCTGAACATGTTCTTGTCTTTGTCCAGCGTCTTGAATAGTATTTCCTTTGCCACGTTGTCTAGGTTCGCCTTTTTCTTGTCCTCATTGGTATATTCGTGTCTACTCTTTTCAAGATACCGAGGCTCGCCATTTGTTACAGCAACCGCCAGATTGGGCTTCATTATCTTCAATGGCCCTTCAGTAATAACAGTCCACATCTCATCATCCATAGCGGCCAGATGCGCTTGCATGCGTATCTTCCAGTCGTCATAATCTTCTCTGGAAAACATGGGAATCTTGTTGTGAGAGATCGACATATTGAGATAATATAACGCACAAGTAATAACTGTTCAGTAACTGAGAAGCGCCTGCTCTGATACCAATTGATGGTCCCAAAAATAGGATCAAAACAAGTACAGGAGTTCAGAAGGGGGGGGGGTTGAATGAACTCCTTCGATTTTTCTATTTCAAATACTTTTCAAAATGTTTTACACGCGCTGCATAACTCAGGTCCGCGTTACCTGTGAGACCTGGATTTGTTAATTGAGATTAATCATGGGAATTAATTGAATTTTAGAGGTTCCGTCGGTTGTTTAGAGATTTTGTTGGTTTAGAATCTCTGTTTGTATGTTTGAATTGTGTTTTCGGGTCGATTTCCCTCCTTAGAGTAATTCTGGAGATTTTTGTAATTTTGAGTTTAGAGGTATCTGCTGATAGCAGCTCTGATGATGTCATGCTTTGTGTTGGCATCGTAGTCGCTGACGTAAGCTTTGCTGCTGGTAGCTTAGCGCGCTGTGTTCTTTGTTTTGGTAGCTGGCGACAGCAGCGCTTACGTGGATTTCAGCAGGAGAGCGCTATAGAATTTCGAACGGTGTCGTTTTGAGGAACCAGTCGATAGTTTATATTACCTGCTGATAACAGATATGTCGACGTAAGCATTACTGTTGAGCGTTGTGTGGATGACGTAGACTTTACTGTCGTCAGTCGATGGGTGTTATCGCGTTGATTGTATGCCTGCTGGTTGTCAACGCGGGTCAACCTTCCTGTAGCACGAAGAGGATGCGACATCGTTTTGAGGTGCAAGTGACGTAAGAGTATCTGCTGGTGTTAGAACGTCACTGTAGCTTGCTGCTGATATTTAGCGAGAGCTGCTGACAGCTATGATGACGTCAGTGGAGCGACGTCGTTTAAGTTAGTTGCAACGCCGCGTTTTGATGTTGCTGCTGGTATCAGCAGGAGGAAGTGCTTTACATTGTTTTGTGTATTGCTGCTGAATGACCAGCAGTTGGTATTTAGAATCGCGTATCCTAAGCGACGTCGTTTGGATTAGTTGTTGCGACGCCGTTTTGGCTTAGCGTTAGAAGCTCTTTTGTTGTTGTTGCTGCTGGCAGTCGAGGGTCGTTAATTGTAGAGAATGCGTCGACTATTGCTCCTGCTGGTTTTGTCGGTGGAAATGCGCTCCTGCAGGTAGCAGCAGTTGAGAGTGTTATTTAGCGAGACTTGGTCTTCGTTGTGGATTACCAGTTTCCATACTTAGAGAAATAATTTCCGATTTTCGTTCTCTGTTCTTCAACCCTTGGTTACTATTCACCATGAGCTTCTCCGGTAGATCCCCGTCGATTCCGGCCGTTGTTTTGGACAGTTGAGGTAGCGTTGGACTCCCCTCGAAGAGCTCTTTCACCCTATACCTTTTATAGAGGCTGTTGTTAACTGGAGCAAAAAACACGAAGTTTCTGTTCGTGTTCGTACGTTTCGAAGTTGCAGGTAGCTTTTGAATTAGCTTCGAGATCTTGTTCCTAGCCTTTATATTAGCTTCCTGTTAAGTTGTACGGGTTAGATTGAGAGCTGGCTTTAGTATTTAAAATCCAGCCGCGAGCTTTATTAGCAACTCGTTGGATTTATGTTCTGTATGCCGTGTGTTTAGCAGGCTTTTACCAGAGTCTTCGGGATTTCTCGCAGTATTATTGTTGCTCAGTATAAGGTACGGATCTGAGCTTTTATTACAGCGAGATTATGGCTTGGATGAATGGTAGTCGCTGGTATGTGGATTCGCCGTGCCTGCTGGTTGTGTCCTGTTGAGAATTGTGTATGCTATTTGTGTATTTGTTGCGTTGCATATGTTTATACGCTTGCATTCTCGCCTGTTGCATACACGCATGGTAATCCTATCCAGTTTTGGTAGTTTTTGTACCATTGTTGCATCGTTATTGTTTTCTTACCAGGATGTGAGGGCGAGCGGCAATACCGCACTCTTATCTCCCTGCTGGGATCGTAGCCACCATGCGCCGAGTGGTTAATTACCACAGTTCATGGGCGAGGCAACAGCAGGTCGAGTTTTTTGATGCATCCGGTAAGTGGGTGTAGTATCATGGCGAGTGGCTCACTACCACACTGTGAACTCTCCCAGTGGCCACTGTACGTTGTCGATGTTTCTTGGAGCTATGTTTGAGTTCCGTAGCTCCCTTATGGGTCGAGCTTTCCATTGTTCTTTGGCGTCTCATGCATAGCACCTGCATTCTTTTCCTTGCTGTTATTTCTGTTGTATTATTGCTCTCCGTACTGGGGTTTGACCCCATGTCCCTCCGGGGCTTGGTTTGTTTCTTTGTTGCATTGTTTTCAGGAAACCCAGGTTCTACAGCTGGTCGTGGTTTCAACCCAGCTGGTGGTGCCCCGGGAGGTGGCTAGTGTGTCCCAGTAGCGTATAGCATATATATATATATATGTATCAGTTAGCCAGGGGGATGCCCTGTGCTTTGTTGTTGTACCCGTAGGGGAATTTGATACATGTTTAGACTTATGTATGCTTCGTTGTTGATTGTTTTATGTCTTGGGAAAACTTATTTTCAGTATTGTTGTATTTTAAATCTTATGTTTTAACCGTTGGGCCTAAAAGCGAAAATTTTACCCACTTTTTGATAGCTTCCGCATGTGTTTATGTGTTGAGAGCACGAGGCCTGACATTACCTAACTTGAGGTATCTCAGTTAAATGCAAACCTCTCGGCTAACTAAAAAGTGCGGAATGAAGCCGATTAATTTGTGAACAGTAAGAAATAAATAAATGCGTAAATGTAAAGAGTAGGGCTCAGAATTTGTTTCTGGAAGTTCGGATATAAATATCCTACGTCTCCCCTTCTTCCTTTTTTAGGAAGGATACACTAGAAGATTTGATGTACACAGTCCTTCTGCAGACACCCGATCACACAAGCCTCACTTGTATGAACTCCTAGTATCTCCACAACAATCCACACAGACGCAGCTGCTGGTTTACAACACTTTGTAATATTTTCAAACGGCTTTGAGAGCACGTTTGTTACAGACTCAATCAAATGATTACAACAAAGAATACACGTATGTGAGTGCTGTAAAATCCTCTGGTTTCTAAACAAAGAAACACGATTCAACAATGTGAACCAGAGGATGACTCGAAGGTATATCTATGTAAGATTTGAACTGTAAGGTTCTTCGAGTCTTTGAGAGCTTGAAAGATAATTTCAGAATGCAAGTAGCTCAGAAATAAATTTGGTAGCGTTTTAGCAATAGCAAGAGCGAGAGGCATCTCTTCGATTCAAAACTTCTGCTATTTATACTCTTCGCTCAACGGTCGATAAAGTTTGATAAGGCAACAAAATCCTTTTTGAAATACTGACAATCGTACGCCGTCAATTCTGCTCCACTACATGGTAACATATAATTTCCATATATGTGCAATACCGTTGTAACGATCTCTGCCAATGTGTACTATTTACCCAGAAATAGTACCAATCTTGTCTCCTTAATTCCAGGCAGTTGTACGATTCTTGTTATGGCCATCGATATTTTCTAGTTGAGTATACGATCGAATTTGAATCAACTTAATGCTTGCGCCTGAAATCATTTCTGTTGGCAGATAGTTTTTCTTGAAGACGATTGAACAGTGACTATCTGTCGCAGTAAACATATCTGACCATTTGCAATTTCAGCAATGATGACGTCATCATATCTGTTACTCTACTGTAGCTGATGTCATCATATCTGTTATACGACCATTGTAGCTAAATCTGATGGTGACGTCATGGTATCTGATATTTCTACTATGCTCATGTCTGTTGACAGCAAACGATGTCCCGTTGAACTTACTGTTACCAAAACTGTTGATAGCAAACGTTACTCGCACTGTTCCAATAACAAATACTGTTGCGTAATCTGGTGTCAGCAAACATCTCTTGCACTGTTTCGATATCTGTTGGCAGAAAACTTCCTCGATACAATAACGATGTCTGTTGGTAGATATCTTCGTTAATACAATCTTCAAGTCTGTATTCAGCAACCATTACTGATCCAATAGCGATATCTGTCGACAGCAACAAACATTCTCAAAACACTTCCAACAGTAGAAACCTGACCCGATAACCCGAATACCTAATTCGATAACCCAAAACTCAGAACCCGAATCAAATCAACTCTGTAACCTGGTAATACATCTCAAAGCCAAACTGATAACTGTTGTCAGCAACTTGATATCTTATGAAAAGAATATTCGATTATCTTCGTTAAGATCCAAATCTTTTCTTATTTTTGTTATCACCAAATATAAATTTTATCCTAACAGTACATCTTACGTGCACCAGGATGAACACTATGTCTGCTACAGTGCGCTTCTCAAAGGATCTCCTCCTTCAAATCAATCAAATTGGGCACAACCAACCTGCCCCGGAAACGCAAACAACCATCGGAAGAAACATAATAATCTTCAAGTTCGCCAGCCCTGACTTTAAACTTCAATTCGTGGATAGACGGATCAGTCCTCTGAGCTGCTCGAATACTAGAAACAATCTGTGGCTCCACTTGGAAAGATGAGACCACAACACAATCCTCAGCCAGGTAGAATCTCCAACCCGTGGTGTTAAGATGCTCCTGATCCTTAGAGATGTACAACGACGCAAGCATCTCGCTAGCCTTCCTGCTCAAAGCATCGGCCACTATGTTCGACTTCCCAGGCTGGTACTTGATTTCACAGTCAAAGTCCTTTAGCAGCTCCATCCACCTACACTGTCTCATATTCAAATCGGGCTGACGAAAAACAATACTGACTAACTTTTTTCCACCGCTGCTAACTCCAAATCATGGACTGGATAACGAGTCTCGTGCGGTTTCAACTGCCGCGAGGCATACGCAATGACTCGACCGTTCTGCATCAACACACAACCCAATCCATTAAGCGAAGCGTCAGAGCAAACAATGAATCCACCTGTTACGGATGGCAGAGCCAACACAGGCGCAGTAGTCAGTTTCTCTTTAAGCAGTTGAAAAGCATTCTCACACTTCTCAGTCCAAACAAAACGCTTGTCCTTCTGAGTCAATTTAGTCATCGGCTTTTCTATACTTGAGAATCCCTCAATGAAGCGACGATAATAGCCAGCCAGACCAAAGAAACTACGAATATCGGAAACATTTCTGGGACGCTCCCAGTTCAGAACGGCATCAACCTTGCTAGGATCTACAGAAATCCCCTCGGCTGAAATCACATGTCCCAAGAATACGACGTGATCCAACCAAAACTCACACTTAGAAAACTTTGCATACAATTGTTGGTCTCTCAGCGTCTGATGGACAATCCGCAAATGCTCCTTATGCTCCAAAGGTGTCTTTGAATAGACTAAGATGTCGTCGATGAACACGATCACAAACTGATCAATAAATTCGTGGAAAACTCGGTTCATCAAATCCATAAATACTGCAGGGTCATTCGTCAATCCGAACGGCATAACCAAAAACTCATAATGCCCGTACCTCGTACGAAAATCAATCTTCGCGACATCCTGGTCTCTCACCCCGAGCTGATGGTACCCTGAACGAAGATCAATCTTTGAATACACAGCAGAACCCTGCAACTGATCAAATAGATCATCGATTCTCGGCAACGGGTACTTGTTCTTGACAGTGGCTTTGTTCAGCTGGCGAAAATCAATGCACATCCGCATTGAGCCATCCTTCTTCTTCACAAATAAAATAGGCGCTCCCCACGGTGACATACTAGGACGAATAAAACCTTTCTCCAGCAAATCATCTAACTGCACCTTGAGTTCTCTCAACTCCACAGGCGCTAGACGATAAGGGGCACGTGAAATTGGAGCTGTGCCACGCACCAGCTCTATGCTGAAGTCAATCTCCCGCCTCAGAGGGAAGCCAGGAATCTCCTCCGGGAATACATCCGGGAAATGTCGCACCACGGGAACGTCACTGAGCTGAACACGGGAAGAATAAGACGCATCCAAAGTGTAGATCAAAAAGCCAGCATTCCCCAAGGATAACAAGCTGAACATCTCCATCGCTGAGACTAGGGGAATCTTCGATCTAGAGTCCTGGCCGTAGAAGTCCCACTTCTCGCCAGACAAAGGCCTAAAGCGCACAATCCCTTGGAAGCAGTCCACAGAGGCCCTATAGTTGGACATCACATCCATCCAAACTATGCAATCGAAATCCCAAAGCATCAAACGGATCAAGTTCGCTAACAGGATATGCTCACCAAACCGCAACACACCATCCAACAAAACCTCCTGGGAGAATAAGCTCACACCTCTAGGGTTAGACACGAAAACAGCATCGCGCAACAAAATGGTACACAGACCATGCTCAACAACAAATGAATCAGAAATAAACGAATGTGATGCACCAGTGTCAAACAACACACGTGCAGGAAAGTCAAAGACAAGACATGTACCTCTAATCACCCTGCTCGGTGTCTCCTCGGCCTGCTCCCTCGTAATGGCGTTGGCCTGAGCATGCTGAGGTCCAGAAAAGAACTGCTGAGACGACTGTCTGAACCGCGATGGACCAGGCTGAAGAATGGCCTGAACTGAGTCTCACCACCTCTGGACTGCTGAAGCTGGGGGGAACGACCCCTAGACTGACCTCCACGACCCTGAGGCGGGGCCGCAGTCTGCTGTGATCCCACTGACGGGACATACTCTAGCAAAATGCCCGTACTGACCACAAATGTTGCAGGAACCCTGCACACCAACACACTTGGTCGACGAATGTCTGCCCCCACAGTAACCACAAAACTCAGCCCGAGAACCACTGCTACTCGAGCTACCGGAACCAGAAGAGCCAGAAACCGACTTCTTCTTGAACTGCTGACCGCGGGGTCGAAACCTCTGACGGCCAGACTGCTGGGCCACCTGCTGCTGATGCTGCTTCTGCTGGGGCTGATGAGCTGACTGGGAGGACTGCGCTCCCTGAATAGCAGGACGGCCACCTTGCGCTACCTGCTGTCTGCGAGCACGACGACTCCGCAAACCTTCCTCAATATCAATGGAACTATCCACCGCCTCAGCATAGGTCTTGGGCTTACTGGTCAACACCATCTGATACAACTCTTTGTTCAAGCCCTCAAGAAATCTAGTCCGCTTGGCCCTCTCCCTTCCAGAAACATGGGGAACGTACGCCAACAGAGAAGAAAACTTCCTAGCATACTCTCGAACAATCATCGAACCCTGCTCCAGATGGTCGAACTCCCGCTCCCGAGCGTTCACATAAGACTCGGGCACATACTCTTGCCGGAAGGTCACGCAAAAACTGTCCCAAGAGATCACAACACCAGTCTCTAACAAGGTACTCGAAGCGCCTCGCCACCAGCGCTCTGCAGCCTTCCTAAGCAAGAAAATCTCTAAACTCAGCCGAAGATCATCATCATACGGCACCCGATCGAAGAGACCAATAATATTCCTGAGCCACGAGTCCGCATCCTCACTGGACTCATCACCATTAAAGACTGGAGGGTTCATCCTCTGAAATTGTGCTATAACAACATCCATCCGCTCCATCGGGGGAGGCAAGTCACCAACTTCCTCCTCCTCATCGTGCCTACTACCAGAGCGACTAGGAGCGCTACGCCGATCCTCGTTCTGTCCTGCCGATTCCTCAAACTTCCCCTACCTCTACCACGAAGTCTAGGCGGAATCTACGAAAACACTCACAGGATCAAGCAAAACAGAACAGATACAGCATAGATAGCACATAAATATGCAGCACATAGTCACATAGTCAAGCACATGCAACACACAACACTGTGCCTAGACTCAAGTGTGATCAAAGAAATCGAGCTTATCCCAGCTTAAGCTCTGATACCAAAAATGTCAGGCCTCGTGCTCTTTACAGAGTAAAGTCATACAAACACACGCGGAAGCTATCAAAAAACGGGTAAAATTTTCACTTTTGGCCTGACGGGTTAAAACAATATAATTTAAAATAGTGCAATACTCAAAATAAATATCCCAGTTTATAAAAACCACCAAACATCACAATCAGTATAGCATATGAGTACAAGTATCAGACTCCAACCACAAAGTACAACAACAAAGCACAGGACATCCCCTTGCTAACAGTACTGATACATATAAATATGCTATACGCAACTGGGACACGCTAACCACCTCCTGGGGCACCACCAGCTGGGTTAAAACCACGATCAACTGTAAAACCTGGGTTCCCTGAAAACAACACAAACAAGGAAACAAACCAAGCCCCAGAGGGACATGGGGTCAAACCCCAGTACGGAGAGCAAAAGAAATAGCTAAAGAAAAGCATAAGATAAAAATGCAAATACTATGCGTGCAATCAAGGGTACCACCGAACACCGGGAGCCAAAGAAATCCAGCAGCTGCTCAACAACCAAAATCAGGTGCCATAATATGAGGTGTGAGAGCTACTCACTCCGCCCATATACATACTCAACATGCGGTCACCCAAACCCATAAGGTGTGAGAGCTACTCACTCCGCTCATGGTGGCCAATCACACCAGCAGGGAGAAAGCACGTGAGGTGTGGGAGCTACCCACTCCGCCCACAATTCTGCACTTGAACACATACACTTCAGGCAGTACAAGGCACGGCAATAAAAGAGATCTGAATGCACAATGATAACGAGTGTAAGCAATAAACAGCAGGCAGCAACAATGCGCAGCATACATAAAACAACACACAGCAATCACTGCACATATCCACGCCAGATCTCACACATTATCTCTGCCAATTTCCAAGCTATGACAACTCAAATCCGTACCTTAATTATGTGCAATAACTACCACAACAAGGAGCCCGAGAGATCTGGTTAGAAACTTGCTAAACACACAACGTACAACCATCAATCTCACGGGTCACAAGCACAAACCCACGGCTGGGAGTTACAACTCAAACCAGCAACTAATCAACCCATACAACTTAGCAGGAAGCTTAAACTAAGGCTAGAACCAAGATCTCATCGAATAAAACGGAGTTCTACCTGATCTACGCAACGCACGAACACAACAGCAACTTAGTGCTTTTTCTCCAGCCAACGACAGCCTCCTAAAGCAGTATAGGAAGAAAGAGCTCTTCGAGAGGATTCCAACTCTACCTCAAACGTGACAAATGGTGGCCGGAATCAACGGGAATTGCCGGATAAAATCAACGGTGAACAGTACCCGAGGGTTTGAGAAACAGAGAACGAAGGTCGGGTAAATTTTGCTAAGTATGGAATCTGATGAAATAATAGAAGACCACGCTTCTAACATATAAATACCCGCGAGACATCTGGTTAAAAACAGGAACCGACATAAACAGATCTTACAGCCAATACAACGCATGCGATACTTGCTCAAAACTCCACGGTGAAATATGAAATATTAACGCTAATGAAGTCTGAAGACTATTGCTCATCGCTGGAGAAATCTGTAAAGCTAAACACAACGCTTGCTCGAAACCGCGGTGAAATCTGGATAACAAACCAACGCTGGTAAAGCGCTAATACCAAAACGACGTCGCACAGGGCCACAGGTGAAATCTAAATGCTAGCGCTAAAAGCTGGACACTGAAACCTGGTCACTCGAACGCTAACTAACAAAACAGATCTCTCCCTCCAGCGTTCACCAAACGACGCCGTAACCACTTAGCCAAACGACATCGTTTAGCCCTCAATACAAAAGCACGCGGGCAGATCTCTACTTCAGATTCTAGCGCTAAATACAAAACCAGATCTCACAAAAAAGACGGCGTTTCCTTTCCTACGCTACAAAACACGCCGCGACGCTAAGCGTCCAGATTTCACAAAATACAAACAGATTTCTCACGAAACAAACAGATTTCAGCAACATACAGATTTCTCGCAAAACCAGATTTCAAACTCGAAAAACCAAAATTCCCAGATTTGTTCTAAATGCGATTTCTGACCCGAAAATACAAACCAAACTTCCAAACATAAATCTGAACCACCAGAAATCTCCAAAAACCGAGTAATTCCAACAAAATTAATCTTAATACAATTTCTAGGTCTCACAGTTTAGGACTATTTCCCGAGAAAAAAAATCACACCGTCAGGAGTAGACACAGACATGACATCACACAATTGGGTAGTATACATCCCATACTCACATATAAACATATCAGATTGAAACGAATTTGATGCTATGGTGTCAAATAAAATCGTGCACGATAATAAAAAATACAACAAGTACCTGCAATGACTCCTTCGGTTGCATCACTTGCTTGCTATCGCGTAATGGCATGCACATGAGCTTGCTGAGGTCCCGAGGAACTATTTATGTGAATAACCTCTTAACTGTGAAAACCTAGGCTACTGAAGGGGCCCTCAAGGATGCAGAAATCCTGACTGATGCTGAGACTGAGGAGGGGTATTCTGTCTCCAGGACAATCCTCCAGACCAACCCTGTTGCGATTGGGAGGAATTCTGACTCCTCACAGAAGGACACACTCTCGCATAGTTTCCCCGCTGCCCATAAAGATGGCAGAATCCTAGCGTTCCAATACACTGCGAAGTCAGATGTCTACATCCACATTGTCCACAAAAAAGTGACTCGAGCTGCCTCCACCAGAACTGTCAGAACCAGAAGAACTAGAACTCAACATCTTCTTGAATTGATCCCCTCTAGGCTTGAATCCTTGGCGAGTAGAATGCTGATTCACTAGAGGAAGCTGAAAAGAATACATCCCCAAAGGCACGGGGTGGAAACACAGAGAACCCTATGTCTGAATCCGAGACTGCATGTTAAATATGCCCTCATCAATGTCAATCACCCTGTTCGCCGTATCAGCATAAGTAGCCGGTGAACCTTCCAAAACAAAAGGGAAAGATCTAGCCTCAAGCCTCCAAGAACTTGTTTCGTTTTGCCCTATCTTGGCTAGCGATATGAAGGACATAGGATAGTATGTAAGAGAACTGTCGAGCATACTCCGCCACTTTCATGCTGCTTTCACCAAGTGGTTGAACTCATACTCTTTGGAATTGTAGTAGGACTCCGGGATATATTCCTGTCGAAAAGTTGCGAAGAAGCTCTCCCATGATATCACTAAACCCATCTCTCTCATAGCCCTGGAGGCACCCTTCCGTGCATGCTCCTTCAACTGAAAAGTAGCCAGACTCAATCTACGATCCACATCATATGAACCCTGTCAAACATACCTTCCATGTGTTTAAACAAGCCCTCAGCTACCAAACCTCCCTAAGCACCTGAGAAAGTCAAGGGTTTATCCTCTGAAATCTCGCCAAAACCAAATCCATCTCATCTACCTTGTGAGCCAGATGCACCACCTCGTCCTCCACTTGCCTAGAACATGTGCCCTCATGACTATTATGTTGAACTACATCATGAAATGATTCTACGCCCCAGATTCCTCTGCAATCTGCTTACTAGATCTACCTCTCTCTTAAGTGCCATCTGCGAGACACCAAGGGTAAGCAATTACATACAGGTAAGACGCATAGTCAAACACATGTAATAAAACAAAAACCGTGTCTAGACTCAAGTTAACCAGAATCAAAGGTGAGTTTATCCCAGTTTAATCTCTGATACCAAAATTTCGGGCCCGGTGCTCATAATCAAGTATTAGGCACACCATTACTCTAAAATACGGAAGCTTAAAATTGGGTTAAAGTTATTCTTTTGGGCCTGATACAAAAACAATGAGTAAAAATATACGAATACTCAAAATATGAATACTAGCACTTGGACTTAATTTCAGAAAAGTCCTTTAATATCTGGTAGCAAAGATATTAAAAAAGACCCAAATGGAGGGGTCAAACCCCAGTACGGAGAACAATATTAAAAATCAATCGAAGCACGAAAGTAGTGGTCAATCTGCAATGGTCACCAGCACAATCAAAGCAACCCTAGAGGGAGGGGTCAAGCCCCAGTACGGAGTAAAAATATAAAGCAACAATCGAAGCACGAAATTTATATGCTACATGCTATGTAATGTGTGTCTGGTAGCAAAGATAACAGTTACCATGACCGGAGGGCCAAATGAATATGGTCATAAACAAGGTGGCAACACTGTAGAGGGGGCGGGAGCTATCCGACGGGTGTCAGAGTAGGTGCTCAGCTAGTCAACTGTTGGTGGTGGGCTTTGTCGACTCAATTGTATAAACGATATTTATTTATTTAAATAATTTACATTTACATGGAATTCCTTAACTTTTTCTTTGTTGCGTAAAATTGTTGGATAAAAACCTTGAATACACTATAGTGTATGTTATATGTGATGGATCTGATGGCTATCATGAAACACATCTAATACCCACTATGTGTTCTAAACGAGTTCCTAGTCGAGTGGGCCATCCCAAAGTAGATAAGGGCCGCCCAAGCTTGATACTAGGATCTACGATGCAAAGTACCATGTTTCATTGGTAGGGAACATGAAGATATTCTGAGCATGCATGATGGATAATGACCCAGTGATCTATCGAACTACCATCGTTCGACTTTCCAAGTGGTTACCATTTGTAGAGTGGATTAAGTCCAAGGTCTTGGTTGTACAGATTAGTCATTATTACTAAAATATCATATTATTGAAAATATCATGCGACTCTACATGATAGAAGCCTCACTTTGACCTGTTTACCGACTCTGTGAGGTTCAGCAGGTGGTGGGATTGGGTGAGGTCCCGATGCATGTAGGATTCGATGCTTTCTTGTCGATGATTCACCACTCTCCCTTGTGCATGGATATCCTATGCTATATGAGGAGATAATAGTGTGACAAATCTCTAGCCAGAGTACTTGATGTGCTTTAGCGTAAATGAGTTTACCTAGTAGCACATGCAATGTCACTATTTGATCTCCAAGATTTATCTCTAGTGACTCTCGATTTACCAATGGTCATTGATTCGATTGGGATATTCGAGATGAAAGGACCTTACTATACACTTACCATGACTAATTGGTTCTTACAGACACTATCAGTGATACAAAGGGGATCATGGGGCGATGTTTCTAGACGTTTTATCATGGTCCGTTGGGTAAGTCAAAAAATGTATTTTCAGAGCCACAAGGAGTTGTGAGGAGTTGTGAGCCCATGACTAGTTGTATCCTCTGAACCATTGAGGGTGACATAAGTATTGGTTTCTCAATTCCCGTATTGAAATGATACTCAAAGTGTTGAGTATATTAGGAGGAAGGTTGAGAATATGACTTCCAAAATTAGCTAAGGGAGTAGGACTTTCATATTTAGCTAATAGGAGTGGAAATGCTATCTTTTGATTAGGTGGTTTGAAAATTGTTTCACATCATAAAGAAACTATGCAGATCGGTCCAATTTGATCGTAGATCGGGATTATGATGACACCATTATGATGGACTTGAAACCAATGTGCAATGGGATTGGGCTTGGTCTAGACCTAATAACCTGGTTTAAGCCCATGAAATATCTATTAATAGGGGCCTAGGAAGAGCTATTCAGATGCATCGAGTTGAGCAAGCCTCATAACTCACTCTCCCTCTCCTCTCTCGCCTCTCTCCTCCTCCTGCTATCGTCTCCCACCACCACCGCCGCCGCCACTAGACTTCATTCAGGCCATCTCGAAGAGGAGATTCTGTCCGTATAACTTTTGCTTGTTTTCTAATGCGAACCAGCAATGGAGTTTAGATTCCGATCGTGGACCGGATTAGGTGTTGATCCAGATTCAACTGTTGAAGGGCCACCTCCCTAGCAGAATTGTTGGAGCCGGGAGCCAAGTCTCCAAAGGTAAATATTTCAAACATCATATCAATGGTTTAATTTTTACTATTTTGATTCACGTATCAGCATCCCCGATGCAAAACTTTTAAACTTCCGTCGTGCCATCTGGGTGTGATCCGGATCCACCGTTGCGCCAACAGTGGGTCCTTAACGGAAACAATCAAGAAGGTGGTACAACCTCGAGGGGCCGGGAGCTATCCGGTACATCCTCAACGGAAAGAAAAAACAGAGGTTGCCATCACAACCCTCATCGCCAAGTGTCCAGCCATAGCATCTGAGGTGGCGGGAGCGACCGGGTGCGTCCTCTATACTCTCCCCATGAGTGTGATACCTCAAACACCACTCCGCAAGTCCACAAGATACAACAGAATATAAGAGGTTTCCAAATGAATCTCAAGGCCCAAACGATCGGGGGTGCGTCCTCGATGCTCGATTCCATGTCATAACAATGAAATCACATAAGGATATGTAAAAACAGGCAACATCACATGCTTTATAAACGCATAACACATAAATTAGTCTCTACGAAAGCTGTAAATACACGCTCCATCCGTGCTTTGCAGCTAATTACCAACAATATCTCATACTTAGCACACCGACGGAACGAATCATACCCACGACTAGTGAGAAGTACAGTGCCTACCGAACAAGGTGGAGAAATCACGACAGAAGCTCCAAAAGTCTACCAACTGGTCGAAAAAGATTACAATAGACCTCGGAGCATCCTGAAACCCAAAAATAACTACAACAGATCACAATCTACTCAACAATCGAAGAAATCAGCTCGGGAAATCTCGTCGGAAAATCTGGCCGAGAGCAGTCAGCTCAGACATGCTCAATTCAACACCACGGATAACGATACTGATCTCAAATTAAGGCTATGAACTTAAGCTATCATTTACGGATCATGGTCACTTGAACTAAAGAGCCAATCGATCGCAAGGTGCGAAAAAAATAGCATGCCTTAGCTATTGTCGTGCTCCGTTCTCCGGCCAACCACAGACCTCAAGACTGATCAGGAAAATATTGTTTGGAGAGAGGATTTCAATGGTACCAACCTTGCTATAAACTGAGTATTATATCTTCGGCTATCGGGAAAAGTATGTGGGTCGGGTGAACAGTGACAAGGGTTTCAAGGGGGTATCAGCTCGGGCTCTCAAGAACGCACAATATATCTTGTCCAAAAAAATATGGCAAACACTTGAGTTTATAAATTAGTAAATATTTGAAGTACCACGTCACAAAACCCCCAAACTGATCTGTAGTTAAAACAAATCAGCACGGACCTGTAATATGACTCCCAACTCGGGACGTCAAAGTCTCCTCTAACTTGACTCCCAGCTCAGGACAATTTATACTAGAACAATTCAGCTCTTACCAGAACGGCTCACACAACACATTCAGCACAACACTATCAGTTATGCTTAGTTCTACAAGGTCAACATAGTACCATTAGATCAGCTCAGTGATATGCTAACAAATCAGCTCGCACTCAAACTGTTCCAATCAGATCAACTCAATGATATGCTAACAAGTCATCTAGCACCCAAACTGTTCCAATCAGATCCGCTCACGCCCGATCTGATCCATTCCAAGCTGATTTATCAAATTCGATTTTCCAAAGCCTCACATGTCAGGCCACGTGCGCAATTACAACAATTAATCAAAAAAATGCGGAAGCATCATAAAATGTGGGCTAAAAATTTTCGAATAATTGGGCCTGATCCAATATCATTCAAAATACATCATACTTAAAATAAGAGTTTAACTCAAAACTCAAACAACAGCAACATACGATCCCCAACATAAATAGAGGCACAGGACATCCCCTGGCTCAATATAAATATAAATACACTGGGACTCAATCAGAAAGGGGATCGACCAGCTGAAGCTCCACTCTGTCCAGCTTGGTTACCTGAAGAACCTGCAATGGCCAACACAGACCAAGGCAGACGAGGGATTCAGGCGCAACGACTCAGCTGGCCACCACATCAAAAATAGCGTTGGACCTTTCAGGCACTACGACTCAGCCAACCGATCACAACGTGTAAAGGGATTCAGCTTCCAAAAGAATCAGGCTCAATATGTATGCGTGAATGCACAGCATACTCATGCTTAATCAATGTATAACATCACACGCACATAACACAGATATGAGCACAAATTATTCAACAGGCAATACAAAACACAGCAGCTAATACACGAAGGAAATATCACAAAGCTGATAACAAAGCTGCTAAAATCTAGCTCAATTCGTACCTCAAATCAGCTTCTACCTCAACAGATCTCACCACAACAAGGGAGCAGCAACCAACTCAAGTCTACTGCCTTAGAAGCTCCACGGCAACTCAACAGCAGCTACTACAAGCTCAGATCTGTTAAGATATCTCGATATCAACTCAATTCTAAACTCAAACAGCTAAATTCCTAGAGCCCAGTAACTCAACTCAGTTACCTAACTCCCACAGAGCACTACTCAGCTCTCATACGAAGCTTAATTCGGTAAATAATCACTTACCCAAAGCTGTTAAAGAACAGACAAGTTACTGGTCCACAATCGTGAAGACACTCAACCACTGCAAAAACTTTGCGCTCCTCAATTTCGGCGACTCCAGCCTCCAAACTGGTATTAATCGAAAGCCCTAGAGAAGACGAGCTCATTGCTACCAGTCTTGCTCCAAACGGCGGCGAAAAACGATGGCAATCGACGGAAATAGTGTTCGGGTGAACAGTAACTATCGAGGGTTATCGGGATGAAGATAAGAGATATCGGGTCTCAAAAATTTCTCTAAGTGTTGATCGACACTTAATTTAAATATCCCCAAGTCTGTGCTACAGTGGAAATCAATACCAGCAATCCAGATCCCATCACTAAGGCAGAAATCTCTCAAATCTGGCCTCAGCTTTCACTCAAATCTCTCAACGCTAACTAAGATCTGATCTCCAACAAAACACGCGCTTCTCATCAAAAACGACATCGCCCTAACTTATCAAAACAACGTAGCATCGGAGTCCGCTCTCTCAACAGATCCCGCTAACGCTCCTCAGATCTTGATCACATCTGTATCATCAAGCGCAGTAGTCTACACAGTACCGTTGACCAACGTTGACATCTGAACAACTCTGGACAACTAACCATCGCTGACTTCCTCGAGTAGAAGCTCACTCCCTCTAAACAGATCTCACTCACTAGCGCCAAGTCTGGAAATACAATACGATGTCGCATTCTCTAGCAACACCATATCTATCTAGTACCAAACGACAGCGTTTCGCTCCCTGCTTGCAACAACTCAAGAAACCACACCAGGACACATCTGAACATCCAGATCTCGCTCAAATCTGAAATTCGATACTGAGAAACTCCATTATCTAATTCTAAACCAAATCTGATTAGCTAATAAGTCGTACTTAGCAAATTCTAGTCCTCACATCACATTTCTCCGCTACTAAGAAAAGAATTTCTTCCTTGAAATCAAATACACTATCCACCAGAAAACTAGACAAAACAAAACCAAAAACTGATGAAACCACACCAGCAACTAACAGACCGAAAATTAACCTGACACCGTCGAGCAAAAAAACCAAATTGCCAACAGAAAAACACAAAAATAGCACAAAAATATGACAAAGTTATGGGAAAACTAGAGTACATGGAGTAAACAGATACTCATCCCTTGTAGACTCTTCTCTCCCATGTCTGCGCCACCGAACCATTACTAAAGGAATCCTCTTGTTTCTAAGCTTTATTTCCTTCCTGTCCAATAACTGAACTGGATACTTAGTATATCTTAAGATATGGTCTAACTCCAACTCATCGACTCTGAAAACGTGATATGGATCTCCATACTTCCGCAATATCGACACATCAAGCAAATCATGCATCGTGGGCAACTTAGGCAGCAAGTAAAACGATACTCTAAAGATCCTCTTGAGATTAAATTTACTTCGTTTTGATGATAAAGAAATACAAGAACTCAAACATATCATAACAGAACGACGTAGAGCTTAAGGAGATCAGCTTAGAGCATCTCATATTAGAGCATTGCAGATCAGATTAGAGAAACAGATCAGCTTAGAGCACGCTGATCAGATTAGAGCGACACAGATCATCTTAGAGCATCGCAAATAAGATTTGAGCATCGCAGATCATATTAGAGCGACACAGATATCTTAGAGCATCACAGATCATCTTAGATCAATTCGATCAGCTTAGAGAGTCTCCAATCAACTCAGAGCATGCCGATCAGCTCAGAACATTTACAATCAGCTCAGAGTAAGTCGTCAGATTAGAGTGACATAGATCAGATCAGATTGAAGCTTCGTAATCAGATCAGTGGAAAGCAAGAAAAAGAGATCAGATTAGAGCTTAAGTGAAGGAATCAGATTAGATCAGATTCAGATCGGAGATTCGTAGAAAGAACAACTTGAAGTATATTATGGAAACAGAATAGTTCAGAGCAACATCAACACATAGAACAGCTCAAACCTCACAAATATCTTTCAGCTTAGTGCGTATAAGCTTTCAGATCAGCGTGAGTGTTATAGTAGGTGTCCAGCTAGCCAACTGTTGGTAGTGAGCTTTGCGACTCTACTGTAAAAATGATATTTATTCATATAATTTACATTTGCATGGAATTATTTATCTTTGAAAACTTGTTTGATATGTGATAGTCGATTTGATGGCTATCATAAAAAACATCTAATAGTCACTTTTTTTCTAAACAAGTACCTAGTCGATTGGGCATCCAAAAGAGTATAGTACCCGCCCGAGCTTGAGTCTAGCATATGCGATGCAAAGTACCATGTTTCATTGGTAGGGAACATAGAGATGTTCTGAGCATGCATATGGATCGTGACCTGGTAATCTGTCGAACTACCCTCGTTCAGACATTACAAGTTGTTACCATTTGTCAAGTGGATGAAGTATGAGTTCTTGGTTGTATAGATTCCTTATTACTCAAAACATCATTGAGACTCTACATGCTAGTCGTCTCACTTTGACTCGTTTACCGACTCCATGAGGGCCATCAGGTGGCGTGGTTGGGTGATGTCACGACGCATGTAGGATTCGATGCTTTGTTGTCGATGATTCATTGCTCGCCATTGTGTGTGGATATCCTATGCTATCTGAGAAGATAATAGTGTGACAAATCTCTGGTCAGAGTACTAGATGTGCTTTAGGTAAATGGGTTTACCTAGTAGTACATGCGATGTCACTATTTTATCTCCAAGATGTATGCATGGTTATAGAATCTCTAGCGCCTCTCAATTTAACAATGGTCATTGATTCGATTGGGATATTTGAGATGAAAGGACCGTACTGTACGCTAATCATGACTGAATGGTTCTTTTCAGGCACTATCAATGATACCTAGGGTATCATGGGGCGATGCTTCTAGACGCTTTTCATGGTCGTGTGGTAAGTCTGAAAATGTGTTTTCAAAGTCACAAGGATTTGTGAGTGCATTGCTAACTGTATCCCAGAACAATTGAGGGTCACACAAGTACTGCTATTTTTTGGAGTAATGGTCCGAAAATATGATTTTGGATCATAATGATCAGTTTTTTAAACTGAGCACATCGGTGATATCTTATAATCGATTGGGATTATGATGAGACCACAATCGATGGAGTCGAAATTAATGTTACCTGTTTGACTTGAACCGAATGTTCACTGTTTGAGTCGAACCGAATGTTCACTGTTTGAGTCGTATCGAATGTTCACTATTTGAGTCGAACCGAATGTTCACCATTTTGTTCAACTCAAACTCTATCCCTCTACCTAGAAATATGGAAATTAGGAGACACATTCATCAACCCCTTGATTATTGTACCACATTGTGTTGACAACTCTCCTCTCCCCTCCCCTCCACTCTCGGCCTCCTTCCACCGTCGCAACCGCCCACCTCATTCCGGCCATCTAGGCGAGGAGATTCTGTTTGTGACAATTCATTGTGATTTATAGTGCAAGACAGAGAAGGAATTTGGAAATCGGTCATGGACCGGATTAGACGAACAGATAGAGATTCAACCATTGAAATGTTATTGTCACGTAAACCGGAATAATCAGAGCTGGGGATGAATTCGGAAAAGAGAAATATTTCTAAACATCCTATGCATGTTTAGTATTGATTTCATTCACGTATGAGCGTTCCCGTACACAAAAATTTTAAAACTTTTGCTGCATCTCGGGATCGTGATCCGGATCCATCGTTGTGCAAACTAAGAGCTCAGGTCTCAAGGTCAGTATTTAATGTTCAATTTTTAGTTTATTCGAATCAAATTAGGAACGTTTCCAGATCATCTTGAAATTTAGTACAGATCAAATTGGGAAAGATTCAACTCCGGTTCATATCACAAGAACATATTTCAGATCTTGCGTACAGTGAATAGCTCAGTGCTTACAAAGCATTCAGATTAGAGTAAAGTTGCACAGCTCAGGATTTCAGCTTAGCGAAGACGTATCTCAAATCTGATCAGAGCGACTCATGTGCTTAATCACTGGCTAAATTACCGGATTCTATTGTTGGACCTAAAGATAACCTTCTGATGATTCTGGTATTAATGGAGGCAAGTCTTTCAAAGTGGAAAGAAGATCAATTAGCCAAAAGATCAAATCAATCAAAGCATCGATCAATCATATGAGCTAAAAGTAAATAAATCAACGACACAGAAAGACATCGAAAATCGAACTCTTTCCTGTGTGCTTATTCTTACTGAAAGCTTGAGATATCAGATCACGCACAAACACCTTACTGTTTCTTTGATCTTCCTCACCTCGACTTTGCTCCCAAAATTTAAAATTCATTTTGGAGTAGTTGTACACTCTCTAGGATTGTTGATAGTGTAAATCAAACAGAGTGTGTGAGAGCGTGCGTAGCTTGATCAGCTCAGATATGATAACTATAATAGCAGAACAGATCGTGTGTCTGTATCTTGTTGTAGAGTGCTAGGAGTTCTCACAGTTGCGGCTGTTGGGATTGGGTTATTGCAGGGGCTATAATAATCAAATTCTTCTAGTGGAATATTTCTTGAACAAGGAATAAGGGGACACGTAGGAGTTTCAGCTCCGAAATTCCATAAACAAACTCTCGTCCATTTATCTTTACTGCTTTCAGTTTTTAATATGTTCACTGTTCAATCTAGTTCATTCTGCACATATTTTTTACGCGAGAGAACAAATCATGCTGAGATCCTCCAAGCTGGTAACTCATCTTTGATTTAAGCCGAAGACTTGTAAAATTATTATGAAACATAGTTTTCGTGAAAAAATTGTGAATGAGTTCATTCACACCCCTGAACTCCCGAGCTGTTACTTTAACTCTCTTTTTTATCCCAACAAGTCGTATACGAGTGGTTATATCGGTGTCTGAACAATCGTCTAATTTCAATTATTAAATATGTTTATCTCTCACAACAAAATTTTTATGTTTTCCAATGATGAATATGATGTCTGGAAGATAAGGATGCGAGCTCACTTGGCTGCACAAGATGACAACATGTGGTTCATCATCACAGATGGTCCAATAAATATTATGAAGCCAAATACAACCATGGCTATCACTTTTGGTGCTGCACAATGGGTGGATGTGACGCCCAAACCCATGGGAATCAACGGAACGGAGTAAATGGAAAAAATCGAAAAGATATACAAGGACTAAACGCGAAATATTGTAAGTTGTATTCCCTTACAAAAGAACCGAACACAAACATTTGGCGCCAAAAGTGAACATTAGAACAGATTTGGATTATAAGAACTTCAGATTTCGGTTACAAAATTAGATATTATAACTATTGGAACTCTATATGAATTCTCTACTGTTGTAATGGATCTTAATACAGTTTGACAAAAGATCAAACAACAACAACAGCTGACTGTGCAGAAACGCTGGCCTTCGACAAACACACGCATCCCCCAAATCTGGTTCAAATTGCACCACCTTCCTGCCCCTGAGCTGCCTCACCTGCATCGGGAAAACTAGTGAGCCTAGGGGCTCAACAAGTAAAACTGAGGATAACAAGATCACATAATTCAGGCATAACTTAAACGTAATACATAATTAAAGGAAGTCATCTGAACTCAAATT
This sequence comes from Dorcoceras hygrometricum, assembly GCA_001598015.1. Lineage (NCBI taxonomy): Eukaryota > Viridiplantae > Streptophyta > Magnoliopsida > Lamiales > Gesneriaceae > Dorcoceras > Dorcoceras hygrometricum. Next base: position 42,552 of record KV014389.1, on the reverse strand, counting down.
GTGAGACCCGAAATATTATTGGATTAATTGATTAATTAATCGGGTTTAGCATAGACCAGATTTGGCGTGAACAGATTTGGGCTGTTTCAGCTTTGAGCTGATATGCTTGGTTGAGTAATCGGGTCCGTATAAGTATTCAAAACAGCTCTGGATTGTTTGGAGTGTTCTGCGTGGAAAGTATCAGATTTGAGTGTTGGTCAGTGCTGGATGATCGCATTCAGATTTGGTAGCAAAATCTGGTGGTCTAACGCTATTTGGTTACGCGTGTTTGAAATTCTACGTGGGTAGTGATGCGACATCGTTTTGGGAGAAGCCAGATCTGAGTTGCGAGCGTGGTTAGTGATACATGGATAGGTTCGGTTCATAGTTATGGGGTAGACCGATACGGTTCAGAGATTTCAGATTTGGTGGATTTTGAGAGTCAGATCTGAGAGAGCGATGTGATGTCGTTTAACGATTCAGATGTGTTAGCGGCATGACTAGTAAGCGAGCGGTCCTTGGTGCAATGCCATTTTGAGAGACGCGTGTATTAGTTAATTGATTTGTGTTGCGACGTCCTTTGGTTATAGCACGCTGTGTTAGCGTAAGATCTAGATCTGGAGTGTTACTCAGATCTGAGTCGGGATCAGCTTTGAGTCTAAGTTGTCGGTGGTTACTGTTCGTCAGATCTGGGAGACTTAAGCTGTATTAATAGAGAACTTTTACTGGTCTAGAGATATTGTTTTCCAAAACTTAGAAAAATTTTCCGTAACCTTATCTTGTCGCGATACCCTAGCTACTGTTCACCGAAGCTTATTTCCTTCGATTGCCGGCGGTAGGAATCTCCGACAAACACAAGAGTGGTAGCGCTGGACTCCTCTTGTGAAGGCGCTTCGTTCTATACCTTTTTTCGCAGGCTTGGGTTAAGCTGGAAGAAGATCGTGAAGGAAGCTACTCTGTGTAGTCTATTATCATAAGCGCAAATTTGCTTCTTCCGTTCAGGTAGCTTGTTCGGTAAGTGTTAGTTCCTACCTTGTGCTTTTTTTAGAGCTGTTTGTTGAGCTAGAAGGGTAGGACAGAGCTGGTTGAGGTTGTAGCTCTCAGTTCGTAGCTCTGAGCTTTGCGTCCCTGAGTTAGCGTTGTTGTTTGGCTTAGCAGGTTTCAGATCTGGTTTCTCGGGACTGCTTTTGTTGTAATTATAGCTCAGAACTAAGGTACGGATGTGAGCTTGTTTTACAGCGTTGGAATAGCATGGATATTTTATGTGCTGCTGTGTATGCCTCTGTGCTGTTATTGCTTGCCTCTGTTGTGTTGTCTATTGCAAGATGTTGCGTTGCATACACGCATTATTCATGTGGAGCTCAGATCTTGTTTAGCCGTACCTTGTTGTATTGATATGTGTGTACCAGGATGCCTGTTTGGAGGCCGAGCGGGTAACTCCCGTGTCCCTCATCTCCCTGCTGGGATAGCCACTATGAGCGGAGTGGGTAGCTCCCACATCTCATGAGTTGGGAAACAGCAGGTTGAGCGATGTATTCTGCATCTGGTACCGTGTGATAAGACGAGTGGGTAGCTCCCATATACTCACACACCGTGGCGACTATCTTCCAGTTGATTGGATGTCAGTTGTTGAGCAGTTCCTTGAGATCTTTTGGCTCCCTGTCTTCGGTTGTAGCCTCGTTCTCATGCATAGAATTCGCATTTTTTCTATTGCTATTTAACTGCTGTTTTTCAGTTGCTCTCTGTACTGGGGTTTGACCCTGATGTCCCTCTGGGGCTGGTTGTCTTGTTTTTCTGTATGTGTTTTCAGGGTACCATGGTTTCTCCGCTGGTCGTGGAGTGGATCCAGCTAGTAATGCCCCGGGAGGTGGATATAGTGTCTCAGTTATATGTAGTAGATACATATGATATTTTTGTTATATTATATTTTATTCATGTTGAGCGAGAGACTCATCTGGTTGTTGATTGAGAGTCACTCAATTTTGTATCGTTGTTTGATGTTGTATTGGGTTTTCGGCGTTGTAAAACCAGTATTTTGAATATCAATTTATCTTAAATTATGTTTACTAAGTCAGGCCAAAGCGAAAAATTTTAGCCACTATTTTAATGCTTCCGCAATAGTTTATTATGTTGTTTTACTCTGATTGAGCACGAGGCCTGACATTTTTGGTATCAGAGCTTAATCTGGGATAAGCTCAATTTCTTTTGATCACACTTGAGTCTAGGCGCAGTGTTGCTTGTTGCATGTGCATGACTATGTGATTTATTTGTTACATGATATACTTGTTGCTGTGTGACCTTATTGTTTAGTGCCTTCGTAGATGCCGCCTAGACGTAGGGGTAGAGGTAGAGGGCAGATTACGGAAGAGTCTGGGGGTCAGAATGATGAGATGCAGCGTAGTATTCCTCATCGTAGACGTGCTAGTCCGAGGTTGAGGTAGATGAGCTGGCAGCCCGTGTGGACGACATGGAACTTGTTATGGCGAGATTTCAGCGGATGAACCCTCAGACTTTTAACGGTGATGAGCCTAGTTCCAATGCGGAGTCCTAGTTGCAGCACATTACCGGCTTGTTTGATCGTGTGAGGTACGATGATGAACGTAGGTTGAGTTTGGCTACGTTTCAGTTGAGGAGGAACGTTGAGCATTGGTGGAGAGGCGCTTCGCGGACTATCGAGGAGACTGGAGTAGGGATCACGTGGAACAGCTTTTGTACTGCCTTCCGTCAGGAGTACGTTCCGGAATCCTTTGTTAACGCCAGGGAGCGTGAGTTTGATAACCTGGTGCAGGGGACTCTGTCTATTGGAGAGTATGCCCGGAGGTTTTCTTCTCTTCTTGTGTATGTTTCGCATGTTTCTGGCCGCGAGAGGGCAAAGAGGAACAAGTTCTTGGAGGGGCTGAATGAGGATCTGTATTCTTTGGTGCTGGAGAGTTCACCGGCAAGTTACGCGGAGGCGGTGGACAGGGCTATAGATATCGAGGAGGGACTGCAGAACCGTAGGTCTCGTGTTAGGCCCTAAGTGGTGCAAGGTAACCATCCCATGGTTCCAGGGGTGAAACCTTCCTAGTCTTCGCAGTCATCCCAGCCACCCCAACACCAGGCAGTCCAACAGTCTGGACGCCACAGGTTTAGACCTCGTGGTCATCAGTTCAAGAAGAAGTCGGGTTCTAGGTCTTCTCGTTCGGGCAGTTCTAGCAGCGGTAGTTTCGGGGCCGAGTTTTGTGGCCAGTGTGAAGGAAAGCATCCTAAAAGGCAGTGTGTTGGCGTGCAGGGTGCGTGTAACAATTGTGGGCAGTATGGACAGTTTGCGAGGTTGTTATAGTAGCCTGGTCCTTCGCGTTTCGGACAGTCTTCCCAGCCTCATTTTTCAGGACCCCAGCATGCCCAGGTGAATGCCATGACGAGGGAGCAAGCGGAGGGCACGCCAGGAGGAGTGATCGCAGGTACTTGCTTTGTTTTTTATTTTCCTGCACGTGTATTGTTTGATACAGGAGCATCACATTCATTTATTGATGATGCATTTGTGGTTGAGCATCGTTTGCATACCACTTCTTTGTGTGATATTGTGTCGTTGCGACTCCTGCCGCCGCGAGCCTATACTCCCAAGAGATTGTGTTGAATGGAATTCTTAGGTTTGGTGAGAACGTGCTGTTAGCGATTTTGATCAGGCTAGTGATGTGGGATTTCGATTGCATTGTGGGAATGGACGTGTTGTCTAGATATAGGGCCATTGTGTATTGTTTCCATGGCGTTATGCGTTTTAGGCCCCAGTCTGACGAGAAGTGGGACTTCTATGGCCACGATTCCCGATCGAAGATTCCTTTAGTCTCTGCGATGGAGATGTTTAGCCTGTTGTCGTCGGAGAGCATAGGATTTATGATCTATGCTTTAGATGCATCTTTTTCTTCGTGTGTAGAGCTTGGTGATATCCTGGTCGCTCGTGATTTCCCCGATGTGTTTGAGGAGATTCCTGGTTTTCCTCCGAGAAGGGAGATCGACTTTAGCATTGAGTTGGTACCTGGTATAGCTCCGATCTCGTGAGCCCCATATCGTTTAGATCCCGCTGAGTTGAGGGAGTTGAAGGTGCAACTTAGCGACTTGTTGGATAAGGGTTTCATTAGGCCGAGTATGTCCCCGTGGGGAGCGCCTATCTTGTTTGTGAAAAAGAAGGATGGTTCGATGAAGATGTGTATAGACTTTCGGCAATTGAATAAGGCGACAGTGAAGAATAAGTACCCTTTGCCGAGGATCGATGATTATTCTGATCAACTTCAGGGTTCAGCGGTGTACTCTAAGATCGATCTACGTTCAGGGTACCATCAGTTGCGCATTCGGGAGCAAGATGTCGCGAAAACTGCTTTTCGTATGAGATATGGGCCTTATGAGTTTTTGGTTATGCCTTTTGGTTTGACGAATTCCCCTGCAGTTTTTGTCAGACCTCGTGCTCTAATCAGAGATAAAACATACAAACACATGCGGAAGCTACTAAAAAGCGGGTAAAATTTTCGCTTTTGGCCTGACGAGTTAAAACAATATAATTTAAAATAATGAAATACTTAAAATAGATCCCAGTTTATAAAAAACCAGTAAACCACACAATCCATGTAGCATACGGAAACAAGTATCAGACTCCAACCACTGGATACAAAAACAAAGCACAAGGCATCCCCCTGGCTAAGAATACTGATACATATAAATATGCTATACGCCACTGGGATACACTAACCACCTCCTGGGGCACCACCAGCTGGGCTAAAACCACGACCAGCTGTAAAACCTGGGTTTCCTGAAAACAATACAACAAGGAAAACAACCAAGCCCCAGAGGGACATGGGGTCAAACCCCAGTACGGAGAGCAACTATATAACAGCAGTAAACAGCAAGAATAAAATACAGATGCTATGCATGAGGAAGGAGACAACAGCTCAACGAAATCTGCAACAGAATATGTGGCCACGGTGAGTGTAGGACATGTGGGTGCTACACACTCACCCCTACTCTCCCACCCTTACCAGACGCATCAACAACTCAACCTGCCGTTGCCTCGCCCATGAACTGTGGTAGTTAACCACTCGACGCATGGTGGCTAACAAATCCCAGCAGGGAGATGAGAGTGCGGTATTGCCGCTCGCCCTCGCATCATGGTAAGTAAACAGAACAATAACAACGAAGCAATGGCTGCAAAAGCTGAACGGAGATGCAAATGCGTGTATGCAACATGCTGGAATAACAAGCATATAAACATATGCGAAACAATAATAGCATCAGCAAGTATACACCACATAACCAACAGTCATCTCACAAAACAGCATCCAGCAATAGCCATCTCACAAATTATCCAAGCCATAACATCGCTGTATTACAAGCTCCAATCCGTACCTTAATTCCTAGCACAATTAACACAATCAAAGGTCCCGAGAAATCTGAATTCCAACCTGTCGAAACACACAGAACAATATTCTCAAGGGACGCTAATACACAGAAAGCATGCTGGGAGTTACACACACTCAACCAGCTACTGATTCCAACAATACCACTAACAGGAAGCTTAAACAAAGGCTAATACTAAGATCTCAACAACAATTCGAAGTTCTACCTCAATGACGCAACACACGGCCGAAGACAGCAACTTCGCGATCTCGCTCTAGCCAACAACAGCCTCCAAGAATTGTATAGGATGGAAGAGCTTCTTGAGAGGAGTCCAATGCTACCTCTCACGTACCAAACAACAATCGGAAACGACGGGAATTCACCGGAAAAGCTCACGGTGAACAGTACAAGGGTTCGAGAAATAGAGGTCGACAATCGGGGAAATTTACTAAGTATGGGATCTGGTATCTCAATTCGAAGACCAAGTCTTCCTTAAATACTGTTGGGGATCCGGATCCGCCCCCCGGCGAGGCAGCGAAAGAACATAGAATAAAGGCCGGGAGACGATCAATACGAAGAATAGAATTCAAAATTCAACATACATAGGGCGTTCAAAACGAATACCTTGCTGGCACTTGTGCCTGGCTCCAACCGGAATTACAAGAACCCGGCTCTTCTCGGTAGATTGCGGTAGATATCGCCAATCCGGTCCACGACCAGAACCGAGACTCCTTTGTCAGGCTGCACTAGAAGCACTGACGAATTCTGCACGAACGGATTCTCCTCGTCGAGTTGGCCGGAAACGAATTTCCGGCGCACGGCGGGCGGCGGGCGGCGGCGGCGACTACTCGTTTGTGAGAGAGGGAGGCGGCTACTTTTAGGTTTAGGGTTAATCAAGTGTTGTTTTTCATAATGAGTCCTCATCCATATTTAAATAGATATTAGTGTTGGACTTGGACCGGCCCAACGGGCCCGGGTCCAACAATGAACATTGTGTTCATCTCCACCACCGAGACTTCATCGTAACTCCGATCGCCGATCAGATCGGACCGATCGACTCAGTTTCCGAAACTGAATAATATGATCTGAAAAACCATTTTTCAGAACCCCAGTGCAAAATGACCGTTTTGCCCCTCAACAGCGGGAAACCTCGGTTTGACCCCTGTTGACTTTTAGGAAGTCGCACTTCCCGAAATCCTCTTCTCGTGCTCAACACATTTAGCTGAGTATCCGTGCGGGAATCTCGAATCTAGTACTTGTGTGACTCTCAATGGTTCAGGGATACAGCTAGCCGTGGGCCCACAACCATTGCGGCTCCGGAATCACAATTCCGGATTGCCCAACGGATCATGGTAAAGCGTCTAGCAACATCGCCCCATGATCCCCTAGGTATCACTGATAGTGCCTGCAAGAACCAGTCGGTCGTGGTTAGCGTACAGTACGGTCCTTTCAATCCATATATCCCGATCAGATCAACGACCATTGGTAAATCGAGAGTCGCTATAGATCGGATAACTATGCATACATCTTGGAGATCGAATAGTGACATCACGAGTGTAACTAGGTAAACACATTTACCTAAAACACTTCTAGTACTCTGGACAGAGATTTGCACACTATTATCCCCTCAGATAGCATAAGATATCCACGCATGTCTGCGAGCGGTGAATCCTCGACAACGATGCATCGAATCCTACATGCATCGGGGTCTCACCCAATCCCGACGCCTGGTGACCACAAGTGAGTCGGCAAACGGGTCAAAGTGAGACGCCTATCATGCAGAGTCTCAATGACGTTTCGAGTCGTGAGGACTAATCAGTACAACCAAGACCTCAGACTTATCCACTCGACAAATGGTAACCACTTGGAAAGT
>KV014389.1:20371-35139 GCA_001598015.1 Dorcoceras hygrometricum | reverse complement strand
TAAAATCTGAATCACCCTTTCTGATTGTCCATCAGTCTGGGGGTGAAATGCAGTACTGAATGTCAATTTTTATAAAGATCGTTTGTACAAGAGTCAATGAAAACCCACACGCCACAAGTTGGCTAGTTGGGCATCTACTCTAACAATCTCCCACTTGCCCTAAAGCCAACTACTCGTCAGACGCAGTCCCATTGTTTCATGATGTTTTTCAAACAACGGTCCAGGCAAGGGCTTCGTAAGTGGATCAGCAACGTTGTCCGCAGAGGCGACTCTCTCAACTGCTATGTCACCTCTAGCCACAATATCCCGGATTATGTGGTATTTCCTCAGTACGTGTTTGGATCTTTGGTGAGACCTAGGCTCCTTTGCTTGCGCAACGGCACCCGTGTTGTCGCAGTACACCGGGACTGGACCAACTCCATTAGGAATGACACCCAACTCTTGGACGAAATTCCTTATCCAAACGGCCTCCTTAGCAGCAGCTGATGCTGCAATGTACTTAGCCTCAGTGGTTGAATCCGCGATGGTGTCTTGCTTGGAACTCTTCCAAGAGACAGCACCACCATTGAGCATGAATACAAATCCAGAGGTTGATTTCGAATCATCCACGTCACACTGGAATCTAGAATCAGTGTAGCCTTCCAGTTTCAGTTCACCACCCCCATAGACCATGAACATATTCTTAGTCCTTCGCAAGTACTTAAGAATATCCTTCACGGCCTTCCAATGCAATTGGCCGGGGTTTGCCTGATAGCGGCTCGTGACACTCAGAGCATATGCGATGTCCGGTCTAGTCGAGATCATGCCATACATTATACTACCTATAGCCGAGGCATATGGTACACGTGCCATACTCTCTATCTCCTCATCAGTCTTTGGACACATAGACTTGGATAGAGTGACCCCGTGGCACATAGGTAGGTGTCCTCTCTTGGACTCTTACATAGAGAATCTCTTAAGTATGGTATCGATGTAGGTAGCTTGGGTGAGTCCGAGCATCCGTTTAGATCTATCCCGATAGATCTGTATTCCAAGAATATAGGATACTTCACCCATGTACTTCATCGAAAATCTACTATACAACCATACTTTAGTTGACTGCAACATTCCTACATCATTCCCAATGAGTAGAATGTCATCAACATAAAGTACTAGGAACGTCACAGCGCTTTTAACTACTATTAGATGTGTTTCATGATAGCCGTCATACCCACTATCACATCTAACATACGCTTTAGTGTATTCTAGGTCTTTACTCAACGCAATTGTAAATCATTACACACATAATGAAAGTAAAGAATGCCATATAAGTATATGCGAATATCATATATAAAGACTGTTTGTACAAGAGTCTATAAAACCCACACGCCACAAGTTGGCTAGTTGGGAATCTACTCTAACAAATACATCTCTCGACTGCTGAAATCTGGTTAAAATGTCCACCGACAAAACCAGCAGTTGTTCTACAAAATCCTCAAAAGCTGGACAACCCAACGACTGGTTCTCATCTAAAAGCTGGATTGTATAACACTTAAAAGCTAAGCTAATACCAGACGTTGCATCAAAACGCTGCGTTCCAACTTAATAAAACGGCGTCGCACAGACCCAACAGCTGGTCGCTAACCCATCGACTGGATTCCTTAGCGCTAACCAAAACGACGACGCACCACCTACGTCATCCAATCGCTAGCTCTCGTGCAAAACAACCAGACGCAAGCTACAATAGAGTTGACCATCGTTGACATCTGCTCTCAGCTGGACAACCAGTCGACACATACGTGAACAAATCCTCGCAGCTGGTACCAGTCGCAACATCCAAACGACGTCGCGCCAACTTATCGAAACGCTGTCGTTTGCCCTCAACAAACTAAATAAAACAGCAGTTGGATAACAACACTACCAGCTTTCACTTAACACAACGCATCCAGATTTCACTAAAACGACGGCGTTTAGGAATCTCGCGCTATCAAAACACGCTACGACTGGATTTCACCAAGTCGACCAGCTTTCACCACGAAACCAGCTTTCACCCAAAAATCTCAAAAATACGAAAACTACCAGAAATGCTCTAAATGAGGAATTTGACCCGAAATTACTACTCAAACATTTAACAGAGATCTTATACCACCAAGAATCTCAAAACACCGACTAATTCTCACGATTAATCTTAAACACAAATCCAGGTCTCACATTTCTCCCCCACTAAAAGGATTTCGTCCTCGAAATCGAACAGCAATCTGGAAAAACAACTCAAAAACAGCAAGCCAAAACAAAAATCGCCCAACACATGGCCAAGAGTTCAAGATAACTGAGCAAACAATTTACTACAACTAGGGAAGAAAAACAACCAAAAGCTAAAAACTACTGGAAATTTAGGGCAACAGCTACTCAAACAGATGCGTCCACTCGCGCTGCATCTTTTCTTCCAGCTCCCAAGTAGCTTCTTTCCTACCATGTTTGCTCCATTGCACCATAACCAACGGAATGGTCTTATTCCTCATCTGTTTCTCTTTTCTGCCAAGGATCTGCAAAGGATATTCTTGATAACTCAACGACTGATCTAGCTCCACCTCGTCAGTTCCAAGCACATGAGACGGATCTGGATCATACTTTCTCAACATGGAAACATGAAAGACGTCATGAAGAGAAGACAACTCTGGCGGCAACAACAGCCGATACGCTAAAGGGCCAATCCTCTCAACAATCTCACATGGTCCGACGTAACGAGGGGCTAACTTTCCCTTGTGTCCAAAGTGCATCACACTGTGAAACGGAGAAACTTTGAGAAATACACGATCACCAACCTGAAACTCAAGAGGTCGATGCCTCTTATTCGCATAACTGGCTTGGCGATCCTGGGCAGCTTTAATGTGAAACGGAGAAACTTTGAGAAATACACGATCACCAACCTGAAACTCAAGAGGTCGATGCCTCTTATTCGCATAACTGGCTTGGCGATCCTGGGCAGCTTTAATCCGCTGTCTAATAAGATCCACATGATCTTTCATTTGCTGCACAAAGTCAGGGGCAGATAGCTGCTTCTCCCCCACTTCTTCCCAACATACCGGCGATCTGCACTTTCTACCATATAAAGCCTCAAACGGCGCCATACCAATCGTCACCTGATAGCTGTTATTGTAGGAAAACTCTACTAAAGACAACACGTCTTGCCAGCTACCTCCAAAATCCAACACAACAGCTCGTAACATATCCTCCAACGTATGGATAGTTCTCTCAGATTGGCCATCTGTCTGAGGGTGATACGCGGTGCTCATCGCCAATCTGGTACCCAAAGCTGTTTGCAGACTCTTCCAAAACCTGGAAGTAAACCTCGGATCTCGGTCAGAAACAATCGAAACAGGCACACCGTGAAGTCTAACCACAAAATCAACGTACAGCTTTGCCATCTTCTTCAACGAGAAGGTCATCCCATAGGGAATAAAATGTGCAGACTTTGACAAGCGGTCTATAACCACCCAAATAGCATCGCATCCTCTGCTGGAACGAGGCAATGCGTCACTAAATCCATAGCAATGTGCTCCCAATTCCATTGGGGCACTTCCAAACTCTGCAATAGACCACCAGGTCTCATCCTTTCGGCCTTAACCATCTGACATTTTAAACAACGAGCAACAAAACCAGCAACATCGCTCTTTAGGCCAGCCCACCAAAAGTGCGGCTTCAAAGCATGGTACATCTTCCGTGCACCAGGATGAACACTATGTCTATTATAGTGCGCTTCCCGAAGGATCTCCTCCTTCAAATCAATCAAATTGGGCACAACCAACCTGCCCCGGAAACACAAACAACCATTGGAAGAGACAGAATAATCCTCAAGTTCGCCAGCCCTGACCTTCAACTTCAACTCGTGGATAGACGGATCAGTCCTTTGAGCTGCTCGAATAGTCGAAACAATCTGTGGCTCCACTTGGAACGATGAAACCACAACGCAATCCTCAGCTGGGTAGAATCTCCAACCCGTAGTGTTAAGATGCTCCTGATCCTTAGAGATGTACAACGACGCAAGCATCTCACTAGCCTTCCTGCTCAAAGCATCGGCCACTACCTTCGACTTTCCAGGCTGGTACTTAATCTCACAGTCAAAGTCCTTTAGCAGCTCCATCCACCTACGCTGTCTCATGTTCAAATCGGGCTGCGAAAACAAATAATGCAAACTTTTGTGGTCGGAGTACACCACAAACTGCTCGCCATACAGGTAGTGACGCCAGATCTTCAACGCAAAGACTACCGCTGCTAACTCCAAATCATGGACTGGGTAACGAGTCTGTGCGGTTTCAACTGCCGCGAGGCATACGCAATGACTCGACCATTCTGCATCAACACACAACCCAATCCATTGAGCGAAGCGTCAGAACAAACAACGAAACCACCTGAACCGGACGGCAGAGCCAACACAGGCGCAGTAGTCAATTTTTCCTTGAGTAGTTGAAAAGCATTCTCGCACTGCTCAGTCCAAAAAAACCTCTTGTCCTTCTGAGTCAATTGAGTCATCGGCTTTGCTATACTAGAAAATCCCTCAATGAAACGACGATAATAGCCAGCCAGACCCAAGAAACTGCGAATCTAGGAAACATTCCTGGGACGCTCCCAGTTCAGAACGGCATCAACCTTGCTAGGATCTACAGAAATCCCCTCGGCTGAAATCACATGTCCCAAGAATAAGACACGATCCAACCAGAACTCGCACTTGTAAAACTTTGCATACAACTGCTGGTCTCTCAGCGTCTGAAGGACAATACACAAATGCTCCTTGTGCTCCAAAGGAGTCTTCAAATAGACTAAGATGTCGTCGATGAACACGATCACAAACTGATCAATAAACTTGCGGAAAACTCGGTTCATCAAATCCATAAAGACTGCAGGGGCATTAGTCAATCCAAACGGCATAACCAAAAACTCATAATGCCCTTACCTCGTACGAAAAGCAGATTTCGCGCCATCTTGTTCTCTCACTCTCAGCTGATGGTACCCTGAACGAAGATCAATCTTTGAATACACCGCAGAACCTTGCAACTGATCAAACAGTCATCGATTGTTGGCAACGGGTACTTGTTCTTCACAGTGGCTTTATTCAACTGGCGGAAATCAATGCACATGCGCATTGAGCCATCCTTCTTCTTCACAAACAAGATGGGCGCTCCCCATGGCGACATACTAGGTCGGATAAAACCTTTCTCCAGCAAATCATCCAACTGCACCTTGAGTTCTCTCAACTCCGCAGGCGCAAGACGATATGGGGCACGCGAAATCGGAGCTGTGCCAGGCACCAGCTCTATGCTGAAGTCAATCTCCCGCCTCGGAGGGAAACCAGGAATCTCCTCTGGAAACACATCGGAAAAGTGCCGCAGGACAACACATCCATCCCAACTATGCAATTGAAATCCCAAAGCATCAAACGGATCAAGTTCGCTAACAGGACATGCTCACCAAACCGCAACACACCATCCAACAAAACCTCCTGGGAGAACAAGCTCACACTGCCAGGGGTAGACACGGAAACAGCATCGCGCAACGAAATAGTACACAAACCATGCTCAACAACAAACGAATCAGAAATAAACGAATGCGATGCACCGGTGTCAAACAACACACGCGCAGGAAAATCAAAAACAAGGCAACTACCTGCGATCACCCGACTCGGTGTCTCCTCGGCCTGCTCCCTGGTGATGGCGTTAACCTGAGCATGCTGGGGTCCAGAGAAGAAATGCTGAGATGATTGTCCGAACCGCGACGGACCAGGCTGCTGAAACGGCCTAAACTGAGGCTCACCCAAACGGGGCTGCTGAAACTGAGGGGAACGACCCCTAGACTGACCTCCACGACCCTGAGGCTGGGGCAGCGGTCTGCTGTGATCCAGCTGATGGACACACTCTCGCAAAATGCCCGTATTGACCACAAAGGTTGCAGGAACCCTGCACATCTACACACTGAGTGGAAGGATGCTTTCCACCGCAAAAGCCGCAAAACTCAGTCCGAGATCCACTGCTACTCGAACTGCCTGAACCAGAAGAGCCAGAACCCGACTTCTTCTTGAACTGCTGACCTCGGGGTCGAAACCTCTGACGGCCAGACTGCTGCGCCACCTGTGGATGCTGCTGCTGCGTCTGGGGCTGATAGGCTGACTGGGAGGACTGAGAAGACTGCGCTCCCTGAATAGCAAGACAACCACCCGGCGCTTCCTTCTGCCTACGAGCATGACGACTACGCAAACCTTCCTCAATGTCGATGGCACTGTCCACAGCCTCAGCGTAAGTCGTGGGCTTACTAGTCAAAACCATCTGATACAACTCTTCATTCAAGCCCTCAAGAAATCGAGTCCGCTTGTCCCTCTCCCGGCCAGAAACATGGGGAACGTATGCCAATAGAGAAGAAAACTTCCTAGCATACTCCCTAACAGTCATTGAACCCTGCTCCAGATGATCGAACTCCCGCTCCCGGGCGTTCACATAAGACTCGGGCACATACTCCTGCCGGAAGGTCTCGCAAAAACTATCCCAAGAGATCCCAACACCGGTCTCCAACAAGGTACTCGAAGCGCCTCGCCACCAGCGCTCTGTAGCCTTCCTAAGCAAAGGGTCGCTAAACTCAGCCGAAGATCATCATCATAATGCACCCGATCAAAAAGACCAATGATGTTACGGAGCCACGAGTCCGCATCCTCACTGGACTCATCACCATTAAAGACTGGAGGGTTCATCCGCTGAAACTGTGCTATAACAACATCCATCCGCTCCACCGGGGGAGGCAAGTCACCAACTTCCTCCTCCTCCTCCTCATGTCTACTACGAGAACGGCTAGTAGCGCTACGCCGATCCTCATTCTGTCCTGCCGATTCCTCAAACTTCCCCCTACCTCTACCATGACGTCTAGGCGGCATCTACGAAAACACTCAACAGGATCAAGCAAAACAGAACAGATACAGCATAGATAGCACAACAAGATGCAGCACATAATCACATAGTCAAGCACATGCAGCACACAACACTGTTCCTAGACTCAAGTGTGATCAAGGAAATTGAGCTTATCCCAGCTTAAGCTCTGATACCAAAAATGTCAGGCCTCGTGCTCTAATCAGAGATAAAACATACAACACATGCGGAAGCTACTAAAAAGCGGGTAAAATTTTCGCTTTTGGCCTGACGAATTAAAACAATATAATTTAAAATAATGCAATACTTAAAATAGATCCCAGTTTATAAAAAAACCACTAAACAACACAATCCATATAGCATACGAAAACAAGTATCAGACTCCAACCACTGGATACAACAACGAAGCACGGTGCATCCCCCTGGCTAAGAATAATGATACATATAAATATGCTATACGCCACTGGGATACTCTAACCACCTCCTGGGCACAACCAACTGGGCTAAAATCACGACCAGCTGTAAAACCTGGGTTTCTGAAAACAATACAACAAGGAAAACAACCAAGCCCCAGAGGGACATGGGGTCAAACCCCATTACGGAGAGCAATTATATGACAGCAGTAAACAGCAAGAATAAAGTGCAGATGCTATGAATGAGGAAGGAGACAACAGCTCAACGAAATCTGCAACAGAATATGTGGCCACGGTGAGTGTAGGACATGTGGGTGCTACCCACTCACCCCTACTCACCCACCCTTACCAGACGCATCAACAACTCAACCTGCCGTTGCCTCGCCCATGAACTATGGTAGTTAACCACTCGGCACATGGTGGCTAACAAATCCCAGCAGGGAGATGAGAGTGCCGTATTGCCGCTCGCCCTCGCATCATGGTAAGTAAACAGAACAATAAAAATGAAGCAATGGCTGCAAAAGCTGAACGGAGATGCAAATGTGTGTATGCAACATGCTGGAATAACAAGCATATAAACATATGCGAAACAATAATAGCATCAGCAAGTATACACCACATAACCAACGGTCATCTCACAAAACAGCAGCCAGTAATAGCCATCTCACAAATTATCCAAGCCATAATATCGCTGTATTACAAGCTCCAATCCGTACCTTAATTCCTAGCACAATTACCACAATCAAAGGTCCCGAGAAATCTGAATTCCAACCTGTCGAAACACACAGGGCAATATTCTCAAGGGACTCTAATACACATAAAGCACGCTGGGAGTACACACACTCAACCAGCTACTGATTCCAACAATACCACTAACAGGAAGCTTAAACAAAGGCTAATACTAAGATCTCAACAACAATTCGAAGTTCTACCTCAACGACGCAACACACGGCTGAAGACAGCAACTTCGCGATCTCGCTCTAGCCAACAACAGCCTCCAAGAATGGTATAGGATGGAAGAGATTCTCGAGAGAAGTCCAACACTACCTTGCACGTACCAAACAACGGTCGGAAACGATGGGAATTCACCGGAAAAGCTCACGGTCAACAGTACTAGGGTTCGAGACAACGGTCGGAAACGATGGGAATTCACCGGAAAAGCTCACGGTCAACAGTACTAGGGTTCGAGAAACAGAGGTCGACAATCGGGTAAATTTACTAAGTATGGGATCTGCTATCTAAATTCGAAGACCAAGTCTTCCTTAAATACATCTCTCGACTGCTGAAATCTGGTTAAAATGTCCACCGACAAAACCAGCAGTTGTCCTACAAAATCCTCAAAAGCTGGACAACCCAACGACTGGTTCTCAAATCTAAAAGCTGGATTGTATAACACTCAAAAGCTAAGCTAATACCAGACGTTGCATCAAAACGCTGCGTTCCAACTTAATAAAACGGCGTCGCACAGACCCAACAGCTGGTCGCTAACCCATCGACTGGATTCCTTAGCGCTAAGCAAAACAACGACGCACCACCTACGTCATCCAGTCGCTAGCTCTCGCGCAAAACAACCAGATGCAAGCTACAGTAGAGTTGACCATCGTTGACATCAGCTCTCAGCTGGACAACCAGTCGACACACACGCGAACAAATCCTCGCAGCTGGTACCAGTCGCAACATCCAAACGACGTCGCGCCAACTTATCGAAACGCTGTCGTTTGCCCTCAACAAACTAAATAAAACAACAGCTGGATAACAATGCTACCAGCTTTCACTTAACACAACGCATCCAGATTTCACTAAAACGACGGCGTTTAGGAATCTCGCGCTATCAAAACATGCTACGACTGGATTTCACCAAGTCGACCAGCTTTCACCACGAAACCAGCTTTC
Source organism: Dorcoceras hygrometricum (assembly GCA_001598015.1). Classification (NCBI taxonomy): domain Eukaryota; kingdom Viridiplantae; phylum Streptophyta; class Magnoliopsida; order Lamiales; family Gesneriaceae; genus Dorcoceras; species Dorcoceras hygrometricum. Next base: position 25,943 of record KV014389.1, on the reverse strand, counting down.
ACCACGAAACCAGCTTTCACCCAAAAATCTCAAAAATACGAAAACTTCCAGAAATTCTCTAAATGAGGAATTTGACCCGAAATTACTACTCAAACATTTAACAGAGATCTTAAACCACCAAGAATATCAAAACACCGATTAATTCTCATGATTAATCTTAAACACAAATCCAGGTCTCACAGTTTTCATGGATTTGATGAATCGAGTCTTTTGAGAGTTCATCGATCATTTTGTGATTGTGTTTATCGATGAAATTTTGGTATACTCGAAGACTTTGATGCAGCATAAAGAGCATTTGAGGTTGGTTCTCCAGACTCTACGAGACTCACAGCTGTATGCTAAGTTCTCTAAGTGCGAGTTCTGGTTGGACAGGATTGTATTTCTGGGTCATGTCATGTTGGATCTGTTTTTACAGATCCTAATTAAGTTTTGAATTACACAAAACCTATTATTGTGTTTCTAACAATTCTAATTGAGTGTACAGATTATAGCTAACAAAGAAGATGATCAGCAGCAGCTATTTCTGTCAGGCAGTTGGTTCGCAATATTATCGATCAGCAGTTGGTTTGGTGATTCATGGAATCAGCAGTTGAATTAGCGATGGAGACGTCCAGAGTTGATTTAGTTGTTTGGTAATCAGGCAGAGGCCAAGAAATCAGCTGGAGCATGATAATCCAGCTGAAACGATAACAACCAGCTGAAGAGCTAATGTGCGAAGCGAACCAGCTGGATCATGTATTGAGAAGCTTGCTGGAGAAAGCTATTGAAGAAGAAGAAGATTCAAGTTATAAGTACTGCTGACGAATCTGTTAGCAGTCGCAAAGATATAAGTACTGTTGATGAATCTATCAACAGTCGCTATTCAAGAAGAAGAAGATTTCATTTATAAGTACTGTTGATGAATCTATCGACAGTCGCAATTCAAGAAGAAGAAGAAGCGTAAATGGAGCTGGAACGAAGAAGTTCAGCAGGAGCTACAGTTGTAGAATCAGCAGATGAAGAGAAGCGCAAGCTGAAGCGACGTCGTGTTTTGTATCAGCAGATGAAGCAAAGCATGAGAGAGGAAGCGACGTCGTATGGAGATTCAGCAGATGGATTATTGGTGATGACGTCATCGGTGACGTCATCCAGTCGCGAGATTCAGTCGCAGTAAAGATTCAGCAGCGAAGCAGTTGACGTATTATCAAAGCTGGATGTCAACTGCTGAGCTCAATTCAAAATGGAGAAAGCGACAGTAGCCTGCAAAAGTAAAGGACGCAAGTACTTTTACTTTTCAGAGGAGCGTTGCACAATTATGGAAAGAAGACAAGATAGCCTTCTGAAGCGCTGAACAAAGTTTTGGAAGCTTTCCAACGGGAAGAAATTCAGCAGAGGCTATATATGAGAGGCAACGCAAATTGAAGAATGAGACCCACAGAAGCTCAGTGGAGTGAACGAGACGCTATGCGTTCGTTCAGTTGGTGCTACTACAATACTGTGGGAAATATTCATTGATTACACAGTGCACCAACAGAGGGAAAATAATCTGAAGTGAAGCTGTCAACTAATCATTCGAGAGAGAGTTTCATTGCAGTTGACAGTGTAGCTAGAATTAGCTTGTTAGAGCATTTCCCTCGTGTGTGAGAAAAACTGAGAGTTGAGAGTTCATTGTATCAATCTCACACACCCGAATTCATTCACAATTTATTCAGCAGTCTATTTACTTAGCACGCATTGCACGTTTACATTCAGCACGCACGCATATGCATATCAGCACTTGTTATGTTTTTAGCATACGCATTTGCAGTTCAGCTTAGCATCGCATTTCAGCAGCACACAAGCACGAGTCTTGAACAGATTTATGTTTGTACATAAATCTGTTTGAGTTGTTTTAAAATACAGGATTCAGTTCTGGTATTTTCCGCATGATTTTTAAATCATACCAGATCGGTCTCCGGTGCTCTTTGATTTTCTTGTTCAAGAACAAACGAGCTATTGCAGCTCAAGTTAGTATCAGCAGCGCGAAATTGCTTTGAATGGTTTTTAACAAAAAGCGCGTCTGCTGATCCTTCTTTTTGATCCTATTTTCGGACCAACATGTCATTTCAGCTGAAGCTATTTCGATGGATCCCAGTAAAGTAGAGGTTGTTGTTAACTGGGAGCGTCCCAAGAAGTTATCTGAGATTCGTAGTTTCTTGGGTTTGGCTAGCTATTATCGGCGCTTTATAGAGGTATTCTCTAGTATAGCAAAGCCTATGATGTAGTTGACTCAGAAAGATAAGAGATTTGTTTGGACTGACTAGTGTGAGAACAGTTTTCTGTTGCTCAAGGAGAAGCTAACTTATGCGCCTGTGTTAGCTTTGCCGTCGGGTTCAGGTGGTTTTGTAGTTTGTTCTGATGCTTCGTTGAATGGATTGGGTTGTGTGTTGATGCCAAATGACCGAGTCATTACGTATGCTTCTCGTCAGTTGAAATCGCATGAGACTCGATACCCAGTTCATGATTTGGAGTTAGTAGCAATGGTCTTTTCCTTGAAGATTTGGCGTCACTATCTGTATGGCGAGAAGTTTGTGGAGTATACAGACCACAAGAGACTTCAGTATTTGTTTCTCAGTCAGATTTGAACATGAGATAATGTAGATGGATGGAGCTACTTAAGGATTTTGATTGTGCGATCCAATATCAGCCTGGGAAAGTTAATGTAGTTGTTGATGCATTGAGCATGAAGGCTCAAGTGGCGATGCTGGATTTGTTGCAGATTTCGATGGTCCATGAGCATCTAAGCACTAATGATTGGCGGTTTTACCCAGGAGAGGATTATGTTGTGGTGTCTTCTTTCCAAGTTGAGCCACAGATTGTTGCGAATATTAGAACAGCTCAAAGAAAAGACCCATCTATCCATGAGTTGAAGCTGAAGGTTAGAGCTGGACAGTTGGAGGATTACAATGTCTTCTCTGATGGTTGTTTGAGGTTTCGTTTCAGATTGGTAGTGCCAAATCTGATTGATTTGAAGGAGGAGATCTTGAGAGAAGCACACTGTTGTAGACATAGTGTCCATGCTGGTGCAAGGAAAATGTACCATGCCTTGAATGGTGGGCAAGTTTGAAGAGTGATGTTGCTGATTTTGTAGCACGTTGCTTGAATTGTCGGCAAGTTAAGGCCGAGAAGATGAGACCTGGTGGCTTATTGCAGAGCTTAGAAGTGCTCCAATGGAATTGGGATCACATAGCTATGGATTTTGTAACCCATTTACCTCGTTCCAGCAGAGGTTGTGATGTTGTGTGGGTTGTTATTGACATAGTCTGCTCACTTCATTCCCTACGATATGACGTATTCTTTGAAGAAAATAGCGAAGCTGTACATAGATTTTGTGGTGCGATTACATGGTGTGCCTGTGACTATTGTTTCAGATCGTGATCCAAGGTTCACTTCCAGGTTTTGGAAGAGTTTGCAAACAGCTTTGGGTACCAGATTGGCTATGAGCACAGCGTATCATCCCCAAACCGATGTCCAATCTGAGAGGACTATCCAGATTCTAGAGGATATGTTGAGAGCTGTTGTGATGGATTTCAGTGGTAGCTGGCAAGATTCGTTGTCTTTGGTTGGGTTTTCCTATAATAACAGCTATCAGGTCACGATTTGTATGGCACCATTTGAAGCTTTGTATGGTAGGAAGTGCAGATCTCCTATATGTTGGGAAGAAGTGGGGGAGAAGCAACTGTCTTCTCCAAAATTTGTGCAGCAGATGAGAGATCAAGTAGATCTGATTCGACATCACTTGAAAGCTGCACAAGATCGCCAAGCGAGCTTTGCGAACAGAAGACGTAGGCCTTTTGAATTTCAGATTGGAGATCTGGTTTTTCTTAAAGTTTCTCCTTTTAGAAGTGTTGAGATTTGGTCTCAAGGGAAAATTGGCTCCTCGTTATGTTGGACCATATGAAATTGTTGAGAGGATCGGTCCTTTATCGGTTGTTGTTGCCGCCAGATCCATCCTCATTGCATGATGTGTTTCATGTGTCTATGTTGAGGAAGTATGAGCCAGATCCTTCTCATGTGTTGAGAACTGACGAGGTGGAGCTGGACCGAACTTTGAGTTATGTGGAATATCCCTTGCAGATCTTGGATAGAAAGAAGAATCAGCTGAGGAAGAAGACCATCCCTTGATGATGGTCTAGTGGAGCAAACATGGTAGAGAATAAGCTACGTGAGAATTGGAAGAGAAAATGCAACGTGAGTGGCCTCATCTGTTTGAGTAGATGTTGCATTTGTTCCAGTAGGTAGTTTGCTTATTCTTGTTTGTTCCAGTTACCTTGAACTCTTGGTTGGTAGCCTCTCGTTGTGTTTTGGAGAGTTGCGGGTTGTTTTGTGCATAGCTTGGTTATTCAGTTTTGGAGTATTCTGTTGAGTTTTGGTTCAGATCTGGAGTTGTTCTTTGGTTTCGAGGACGAAATATTTTTTTCAGTGGGGTAGAGATGTGAGACCCGAAATATTATTGGATTAATTGATCAATTAATCAGGTTTAGCATAGACCAGATTTGGCGTGAATAGATCTGGGATGTTTCAACTTTGAGCTGATATGCTTGGTGGAGTAATCGGGTCCATATAGTATTCGAAACTGCTCTTGATTGTTGGAGTGTTTTGCGTGGAAAGGATCGGATTTGAGTTCTGGTCAGTGTTGGATGATCGCATTCAGATTTAGTAGCGAAATCTGGTGGTCGCGCACTATTTGGTTACGCGTGTTGGAAATTCTACGCGGGTAGTGATGCGACATCATTTTGAGAGAAGCCATATCTGAGTTGCGAGCGTGGTTAGTGATACGTGGACAGCCAGATGTGCTTGCATACGAATCTTCCAGTCATCATAGTCCTCCTTTGAAAACATAGGAATTTTGTTGTGAGAAGTAGACATATTTGAATATAATAAGGCACAAACAACAAGCTGTTCAATAACTGAGATGCACAGGCTGTCAGGCCTCGTGCTCACAACAGATAAACACATGCGGAAGCTATCAAAAAGTGGGTAAAATTTTCGCTTTTAGGCCCGACGGTTTTAAAATTATAATTTAAAATACAACAATACTTAAAATAAGTTCCCCAAATCATAAACATTTAACAACAAAGCATACATAAGTTCAACATGTATCATATCTCCCCCTACGGGTACAACAACAAAGCACAGGGCATCCCCCTGGCTAACTGATACACATATATATATATATATATGCTATATGCTACTGGGACACACTAGCCACCTCCGGGGGCACCACCAGCTGGGTTGAACCCACGACCAGCTGTAGAACCTGGGTTTCCTGAAAAAACAACGCAACAAAGAAACAAACCAAGCCCCGGAGGGACATGGGGTCAAACCCCAGTACGGAGAGCAATAATACAACAGAAATAACAGCAAGGAATAAAATGCAGGTGCTATGCATGAGACGCCAAGGAACAATGGAAAGCTCGACCCACAAGGGAGCTAAGGAACTCAAACATAGCTCCAAGAATCATCGAGGACATACATTGGCCACGGGTGTGTTCACAGTGTGGTAGTGAGCCACTCGCCATGATACTACACCCACTCACCGGATGCATCAAAC
>KV014388.1:57488-84426 GCA_001598015.1 Dorcoceras hygrometricum | reverse complement strand
GACAACGTTGCTGATCCACTTATGAAGCCCTTGCCTGGACCATTGTTTGAAAAACATCACGAAACAATGGGACTGCGTCTGATGAGTAGTTGTCTTTAGGGCAAGTGGGAGATTGTTAGAGTAGATGCCCAACTAGCCAACTTGTGCCGTGTTGGTCTTATAGACTCTTGTACAAACAGTTTTATATATGATATTCGCATTTACTTGTATGGCGTTCTTTACTTTCATTATGTGTGTAATGATTTACAATTGCGTTGAGTAAAGACCTAGAATGTACTAAAGCGTATGTTAGATGTGATAGTGGGTATGACGGCTATCATGAAACACATCTAATAGTCACTGTGTATTCTGAACATGTTCCTAGTCGATTGGACCGTCAAAATGAGGATAAGGCCGCCCGAGTTCGAGACTAGTATCTGCGATGCGAAGTACCATGTTTCATTGGTAGGGAACATTGTGATGTTCTGAGCATGCAGATAGATAGTGACCTGGTGATCTATCGAACTACCCTCCTTCGGACTTTCTAAGTGGTTACCATTTGTCGAGTGGATAAGTCCGAGGTCTTGGTTGTACTGATTAGTCCTCACGACTCGAAACGTCATTGAGACTCTTCATGATAGGCGTCTCACTTTGACCCGTTTGCCGACTCACTTGGGGTCATAAGGCGTCGGGATTGGGTGAGACCCCGATGCATGTAGGAGTCGATGCATCGTTGTCGAGGATTCACCGCTCGCAGACATGCGTGGATATCCTATACTATCTGAGGGGATAATAGTGTATAAATCTCTGGCCAGAGTACTAGAAGTGGTTTAGGTAAATGTATTTACCTAGTTACACTCGCGATGTCACTATTCGATCTCCAAGATGTATGCATAGCTATCGGATCTATAGCGACTCTCGATTTACCAATGGTCGTTGATCTGATCGGGATATATGGATTGAAAGGACCGTAATGTACGCTAACCACGACCAACTGGTTCTTGCATGCACTATCAGTGATACCTAGGGGATCATGGGGTGATGTTGCTAGACGCTCTTACCATGATCCGATGGGCAAGTCCGGAATTGTGATTCCGGAGCCACAATGGTTGTGGGCCGACGGCTAGCTGTATCCCTGAACCATTGAGGGTCACACAAGTACTGGATTCGAGATTCAAGCACGGATACTGAGCTCAATGTGTTGAGCATGAGAAGAGGATTTTGGGGAGTGCGACTTCCTAAAAGTCAACCGGGGTCAAATCGAGATTTCCCGACGTTGAGGGGCAAAACGGTCATTTTGCACTGGGGTTCTGAAAAATGGTTTTTCAGATCATAGTGTTCAGTTTTGGAAACTGAGTCGATCGGTCCGATCTGATCGGCGATCGCAGTTACGATGAAGTCACGGTGATAGGGATGAACCGAATGTTCCTCCGTTGGACCCGGGCCCGTTGGGCCGGTCCAATTCTATTACTTGTCTACTTAAGTAGACTTAGGAGACTTCATTAACACCACAACACATCAAAAAACCCTAACCCTAGCCTAAATTGCGCCGCCCCTCCTCTCTCCTCACAAGCCGCCGCCGCAACCGCCGTGTGCCCCGCCGCCCTCTTCGCCGGAAAATCGTTCCGGCCAACTTTTCGAGGAGAATCCGTCCACGCCGATCTCGTCAGGCCTTCTAGTGTAGGCTGATGAAGGAGTCGCATCCGGTCGTGGACCTGATTGGCGTTATCTACCGTAGTCTACCGTGAAGTGTCGTTTTCTTTACGAAACCGGTCGGAGCCAGGCACGAGTTGCCAGCAAGGTAGCAATCTGAAACACCCTATGGTTGTGTTCTTTTATCGTATTGATCGTCTCCCGGCACATGTTTTTCGTTCTTCCGCTGACCCGTCGGGAGGCGTGATCTGGATCCCAACATGGGCTTGCTGGGGAACTGAGAAATGTTGCTGGGAAGACTGTCCAAAACGCGACGGACCAGGCTGCTGAAACGGTCTAAACTGCGTCTCCCCCACTCTAGACTGAGGCACTGGAAAAGAACGACCTCTAGAAGATCCACCACGACCCTGAGGTGAAGCTGCAACTTGCTGAGATCCAGCCAATGGACACACTCTCGCAAAGTTCCCATACTGTTTACAGATGTTGCACGAACCCTGCACTCCAACACACTGGGTCGAAGGGTGCTTGCCTCCACAAAAGCCACAAAACTCTGCCCTAGGGCTACCACTGCTACAACTACCAGACCAGAAGAACTAGAACCTGCCTTCTTCTTGAACTGGTGGCCACGAGGCCTAAACCTCTGGCGTCCTGACTGCTGAGCTAACTGCTGCTGCTGGGGTGGATGAGACGACTAAGACGACTGGGAAGGTTGCGCTCCTTGAACCACTGGACGACTACTCTGCGCCACCTGCGGCCTAACACGAGACCGACGATTCCTCAAACCCTCCTCAATGTCTATCGCACTTTCCACCGCCTCCGCATAGCTCTTGGGTGAACTCGCCAAAACCAAGGAATACAACTCCTCATTTAGCCCCTCAAGAAATCTAGTTCTCTTCGCTCTCTCTCGGCCAGCAAAATGCGGCACATACGCGAGAAGGGAAGAAAACCTACGGGCATACTCTCTCGCAGACATAGAGCCTTGCTCCAAGTTATCAAACTCACGCTCACGAGCGTTCACGTAGGACTCCGGGACATACTCTTGACGAAACGCTGCGCAAAAACTGTCCCACGAAATCACTACTCCAGTCTCTTCCAAAGTCCTCGAAGCGCCTCTCCACCAACGCTCCACACCTTTCCTAAACTGAAAAGTAGCCAGACTCAACTTAAGTTCGTCATCATACTGCACACGGTTAAACAAACCCGTGACATGCTGCAAGCATGAATCTGCATCAGCACTAGACTCATCCCCATTGAAAACCTGAGGATTCATACGCTGAAACCTCGCCATAACGAGTTTCATATCGTTCACACGAGCATCCAACTCATCAACCTCATCCTCAGCTCGCCTACCACGTCCACGGAGGGGAAAACTATGTTGATCACCTTCTATCTAACCTTCAGACTCTTACGGACTATGCCCTCTACCTCTTCCCCTACGTCTAGGCGGCATCTAAGAAACACTAAGAGGGTAAGGTCACAAAAAAACAAATACAGCACAATTAAATGCAGCAAATAGATCACATAATCAAGCACATGCAACACACAACACTGTTCCTAGACTCAAGTGTGATCAAAAGAAATCGAGTTTATCCCAGCTTAAGCTCTGATACAAAAAATGTCAGGCCTCGTGCACAACACATAGTTAAACCACGCAAAAAAATAGCGGAAGCATACAAAGGTGGCTTAAAATTTTCGCTTTGGTCTGACGATTAAAACATATAATTTAAAATACAACAATACTTAAAGTATCCCAATTTAACAACACAATTCAGTACAACAGTACAGCATTTAAACAAATACAAGTACTACAGCATACAACTGAATCCCACAAGCACAGGACATTCCTCGGTTGACAGTACTAGTACATATATGCTATACGCTAACTAGGACTCTAACCACCTCCTGGGGCACCTCCCGCTGGGTCAAAGCCACGACCAGCAGAGAAACCTGGGAACCTGAAACAACATACAGGCAACAACACAAGCCTCAGAGGGACATCGTGTCACGCCCCGAGATCGAGACTCATGACATCGGCAATATTAAACAATTTAAAAATTGTAAAACATTAAACCATCATAGCATAGCTCAAACCAGTCTATTACATATCCAAAATAATATTGTTTTACATCGAAAAATTAGAGAAATTTGCGGAAGCGAAAATAATTAAATTACATCAACAAAACGAAATCTTCACCAGCCCCAGAACTGATCTTGTTCTTCTTCTTCTACCTGCTCCTCATTCTTATCTGGGTGGAGAAGTAAGGGGTGAGTGTTTGGGGAAACACTCAGCAAGTGGGGGATACCATTGGAGCAAACAACAAATATATATACATATTTAACAGAATTTCGGAACAGAGCATAACAGAGCATAACATAACAGAGCATAGATGAAAGATAGCACTGATGATTACTTCGTGTCTATGGTTTACTGATCAGTCCCTAATTTTTATTCCTCTAAGGGGTCGAGGCCATGTGGTTACACCAAGTAACCCAGAGTGCGGAATATCCCGTAGACCCATATTACGATAATAAAATCAGTGCAAATGGAGCTTGTAACAACACAGAATTCTGAACAAATGGTTCTCGAACAGTAGACTTGTAACTGAATTTTCGAAATGAATAATACATATAATATAACAAACGAATATCATAGCAAAAGCCCACTTACAATTCCAAGTTTTCGGGTGAAATCTGGTTGCACGAAATCGGGAATCTTCGTAACATGCATAATTTAAATAATCTAATTATTTATCGTAAAATCATATTCTAATTACGAAATCGTATTTTATAATAAAATCGCATTTTGCCGATAAAACAAATTTTAATCAACAAAATCATATTTTATTACAAAATCACATTTCATAATTAAAATCACATTTTACTAATTTTAATTGTATCAATATTGGGTTTAAAACAATTTTAGGCCCAAAACTTAAAATTTCAAAATCGATCAAAATCAGGCCCGGCATCGCGTACCGGCCCGAAACTTCACGGTCTGCCCGGGACAGGCCCGAACCAAACCCTAGAAGAATTTAGACCAGCCGTCACGACATCGCCGGAATCTCGCCGGAGCATCGCCGGAGCGGCGGCCGCCGCCAACGAAAAATTCGCACGGCGGCGCACGACGCCGCGCGCAACGTCGCGCGGCCAGCGCGAATCGCGCGCGACCAGCCGCCGCAAGCGTCGCACTCCAGCAGCGTGCATCGGCCGACCAGTAGCGCAACACACGCACGGCCGCGCGAGAAGAAGCGCGAGGGGCGGCGCCCATCATCGGCCGAACGCAGCGCGGAGAGCGCGCCACTCGTTGACGCAACGACCCGGCCAGAAAGCGCGCAGCGGCGCTCGACGCATCAGCCACGATGCACGACAGGCGCGCAAGCTCGGCCGTCGCTCGCACGACAAGAGCGCGTCCAGCGCGCGCGATGGCTCTCGGCGTGGCGCCGCCGAATGCGGCGGCGTCGGGCGGTCGGTGTGCGGCGATCTTTCGGTTGTTTTGATCTGAAATTCAAGATGTTAGATACAATAAGGCATAATCGTATGATCAGATCCGGGAAACCTGGCTCTGATACCACTGTTTGGGGATCCGGATCCGCCCCCCGGCCAGGCAGCGGAAGAACAAGAAACAGGTGCCGGGAGGCGATCAATACGAAAAACAAGACAATTCAATAATCGTCATACATAGGGCGTTTTAGCATGTTACCTCGCTGGCACTTGTGCCTGGCTCCAACCGTGATTACAATAATCCGGCTCTTCTCGGTAGATTGAGGTAGTTTACGCCAATCCGGTCCACGACCAGATCCGAGACTCCTTCGTCAGGCTGCACTAGAAGCCCTGACGAGATCAGCACGAACGGATTCTCCTCGTCGAGGTTGGCCGGAAACTATTTTTCCGGCGAAGACGGCGGCGGCGCGTGGAGGCGACGGCGGCGGCGACTTTTGAGAGGAGGGAGGCGGCGTGTGCTTTAGGGTTTTGAGAGTTGTGTGTGATGAGTTGAGTTGTTATTATGAAGTCCTTAATGTCTAATTAAATAGACTAACAATGGACTTGGACCGGCCCATCGGTCCCGGGTCCAAATGACGATATCCATTGCTGTGACTTCATCGTAACTCCGATCGCCGATCAGATCGGACCGATCGACTCAGTTTCCAAAACTGAATGTTATGATATGAAAAACAATTTTTCAGATCATCTAACCCCAAATCGCAAAAAGACCGTTTTACCCCTCAACAGCGGGAAACCCCGGTTTGACCCCTGTTGACTTTTAGGAAGTCGCACTTCCCGAAATCCTCTTCTCGCGCTCAACACATTGAGATGAGTATCCGTGCGGGAATCTCGAATCCAGTACTTGTGTGACCCTCAATGGTTCAGGAATACAGCTAGCCGTGGGCCCACAACCATTGTGGCTCCGGAATCACAATTCCGGACCTGCCCAACGGATCATGGTAAAGCGTCTAGAAACATCGCCCCATGATCCCCTAGGTATCACTGATAGTGCCTGCAAGAACCAGTCGGTCGTGGTTAGCGTACAGTACGGTCCTTTCAATCCATATATCCCGATCAGATCAACGACCATTGGTAAATCGAGAGTCGCTAGAGATCCGATAGCTATGCATACATCTTGGAGATCAGAATAGTGACATCGCGAGTGTAACTAGGTAAACACATTTACCTAAAACACTTCTAGTACTCTGGCCAGAGATTTGCACACTATTATCCCCTCAGATAGCATAGGATATCCACGCATGTCTGCGAGCGGTGAATCCTAGACAACGATGCATCGACTCCTACATGCATCGGGGTCTCACCCAATCCCGACGCCTGGTGACCCCAAGTGAGTCGGCAAACGGGTCAAAGTGAGACGCCTATCATGTAGAGTCTCAATGACGTTTCGAGTCGTGAGGACTAAGCAGTACAACAAAGACCTCGGACTCATCCACTCGACAAATGGTAACCACTTGGAAAGTCCGAATCCACCTGAGTTGGTTGAAGTCCTGATCGCTGGGGCTGAAAAGGACGACGCGGTTGCCTCGAAGAGCTTCTAGTCAAATCTTGTTGTTCTAGAGTAGGACACACTCTAGCAAAGTGCCCAACCTGACCACAATTGTTGCAAGCTCCTCGCACTCCAACGCATCGAGAAGGTCGATGCTTACCTCCACACTGACCACAAAATGACGCATTCGCCCTCGCTCCACCAGAACCGCCAGAACTCGAACTGGATCTCTTAAATTGCCTTCCTCTAGGTCTAAACCTCTGACGACTCAATGACTGCGATGCCATAGAAGGCTGGGAAGACGACGTTCCAGATGGCACAGGATCTACGCTCTGTCCTTTTGATTGCTGAACTCGAGTCTGACCAACTACAAGGTTTTCCATAAGATCAACCTCTCTGTTGACAGCACTAGCAAGAGAGTGAAAGGCTGAAGACTGACTCTCACTATATCCCAAAAGAACACTCGGTTGAGAGGTATCCTCTCTATCATCACTAACCAGAGTCCTCGAATCGACCACCGCTTGCCTACTAGCTCTACCTCTTCTCCTAGACGACAACTCTACAAGACACTCAAAGGTAAGCACACAAGAAAGTAATTCATGTAGTCATGCACAAACCAAAGAACCACTATTGTGCCTAGACTCACATGTGATCAAAGAAATCGAGCTTATCCCAGTTTAAGCTCTGATACCAAAAATGTCAGGCCTCGTGCACAATACAGAGTTAAAATCACGTAAAACATAGCGGAACCACTTTAAAAAGTGGCTAAAATATTTCGCTTTTGGCCTGACGAAGAAAACATAATTTTAAAATACCACAATACATTAAAATATCCCAGTTTAATAAAAACATGCAAGGCTAACAGCCATAATACGACATTATAGCATTTAACAAGTACCAGCCAACTAATACAAAAACCGAAAACATAAAGCACAGGACACTCCCAGACTAATAGAACTGATACATATATGCTATACGCCAACCGGGACACTCTACACACCACCTGGGGCACCTCCAGCTGGATCAACACCAAGACCAGCAGAATAACCTGGGAGACCTGAACAACAAGCAAACAAACAAAACAACCAGCCCCAGAGGGACATCGGGGTCAAACCCCAGTACGAAGAGCAACATAATACAGCAATCAGATACATCATGCAATGTATCATGTCGTGAAAATGCATGAGCGGTACAAAGAACATCGGTAACAATCGGAAGGCCAAACGGACGGTAAACAGCAACTGTGACACATCACCGAGTCTCGAAAGCTACCCGATCGCACCCAGTGGAAAATAGAGTGGCTCATCGCTGCACCTGCGTGGGAGCCACCCGCCAGGTCGCACGGAATTGCAAATGGACCAACCACCCGCCAACCTCTATCCAGGTCACTGCAACTAAGGGCTATGAGAGCGACTCACCGCACCCTCCAGCTGCACTCAATCGTGGTTATGCAACACAGCATCGCGCCACGAGAGAAGAGCTCCAACAGAGCAACATGTAACAGGGCTGTCAAAGGAATCAAGGGCCCAATATGCTATGCAGATGCATTACAATGCTCAACATGAAATGGATGCTTGAATGCCAATTGGTTATGCAACACAGCATCGCGCCACGAGAGAAGAGCTCCAACAGAGCAACATGTAACAGGGCTGTCAAAGGAATCAAGGGCCCAATATGCTATGCAGATGCATTACAATGCTCAACATGAAATGGATGCTTGTAATGCCAATAACTACAGACAACAGCATACTGAAATACGCATATATGGCCGCACAACAAGAATACAACCATGCAGGATACAACCAGCTCAGCTACAACAAGCAATAAGCACGACAATTCAGCCAATAGACATGCAGAATACACACAACTCTGTCTCAGCACAAATACTAGGCGCAGCTGAACAATACACACATAACACATTCCCATGCCTATCTCTAAGCTGAATTACAAGCTCAATTCGTACCTCTACATGGCAACTACCTCAAACAGATTCCAACAAGGCACGGTACCAACAACCTGCTCAACTATGCTTCCTTACGGGTTCACTGCAAAATTCCACGAAGCTGCTCAAAGGCTTGAATCTGTTAAAGCATCTAGAAAATCAGTTCAACAACTGAATTTCTAAACATCACAACCTACGGCCAAAAGCTGAAACCTGGTCCTATTACTATATCGAAACTCAACAGTAGGAACTACGCTTAGAAATGGCAAGAAATCACTTACCCTGAAGCTCACCCAGACCTAGAGAGCGATCGAATGGAAACTCAAAGATGCACGAACCTGCTAAAAAATACACACAAGATCTCAGGAATGCTAACAGGAAGTTACGGCGATTCACAGTTTGGGGATCAAACCTCAACCAGCAACTAACCTTCCTAGAAACTCAACAGGAATCTTAAATAACGACTAGAGGTAAATCTTAACGACCAATTCGAAGTTCTACCTGCCTACACGAACGCACGAACGAGGCAGCAACTTCGCAAATTTCGCTCCAGCCAACCACAGCCTCCAAAAGAGCTATCGAACGATGCGCCGCAGCAAGGAGAGTCCAAAACCACCACCCTTTTTTCCAACAGACCCGCCAATCGCCGGGAAATAACGGAAAACCAGCATGGTGAACAGTGCTCTAGGGTTCGCGACGAAGAATGAAATCGGGGAAAAATATCGCCAAGTATAGGATCTGCTATAAAATCGAAGACCAATTCCTTCTATTATAAACCAAATCTGCTGAAATCTGAATAAAAAGCATCACACAACCAGATTCCACAACCGCCGAACACTTGCGCTAAATAGCGCTCAATAATATAAACAACGTCGCAAAAAACCACTGGAGAAGTCTGAACGCTATTGCTAATAGCTGGAGAAATCTGGAGACCATCGCTTCAACGGATCTCATGCATCGAATATTCCGCTAACTAAATCGAAACGACGTCGCTGGCCGTTGAAACAGATTTCTACAACAGATCCCTGCGCTAAGGAACAAATCCACAAATCTGGATCCTCAGCGCTCACGCTAACAAATGCACAACTAGCAAAACAACAACGTATCGAGGTATCGCCAAATAAAACCAAACGGCGATGTATCCAAGAGATCTGAATACAAGCGCTACCCGCTGTCTCGCGCACCAGAAATCACATGCTACATGAAAGGTTGACTCGTGTTGACATCCGAACCTGAAAACGATGTCGTGTAGCTTCTCGCGCCTAGCGGTACCATATCTCTTCCACGAACAGATCTCTCAACTCCCTTCGAAAGCAAACACTACACGACGATGTTTTACACCCGATTAAGAATCATGAAGCAGACCCCTGAACAGATCCTAGCGCTAACAGATTTCTCCTCTGAATGCTAGCGAGAAATCTGAAATAGCCACAAACGACGACGCATTACGGTCGCACGCTAAAAAACACGCTACGAACAACCAAATACCAGCGATAACAGACTTCACCAAATAACGAGACGTCTGAAATACAAAAACGACAGCGTATTGATCCTCGCACTACCAAATACGCGGGCAACCATGCAAATGTCTAGCGACCAGATTTTACCACTAATCAAACAGATCTCACCCTGAACGCTTAACAACGGCATGTTGTTTCTCGCCACAAACACGCGCTAACAGACTTCTGAATACTAGCGATTCAGATTTCTCCCAACAAATCCATCGATTCGACAGAAATTTCCAAACGGATTTCACCCAATAGAAACCCGCTACTCAAAACAAAGCATCTCTAGGAGGAGTCTGAAAATCATCAACCAGACTCCAGTAGAAATCCTAACGTCTGAAATCTGAATTTCGAAAATATTCAAATTTTCAAATTTGTTCCAAACATGAAATCAAGCCCCAAAACTGCAAACGAAGCCGCCCAAACAAAAGCTGAATCACCAGATTTCTCACACATAAATATGAATTCCTTAAAATTTCGATTAATTCCTCAATTTAATCTTTCTTAAATTCCAGGTCTCACAGTGTTTTGTGACCAATGTGGAGGTAACACCCATTGATGTAGTGTGTTGCAGTCCAGGGAGCTTGCCATATTTTTGGACAGCATGGACACTTTTCTAGTGTGTGTCCTTCAGCTAGGAGTCTATGTTTCACTGCATCGCAGCCGGGTTAGTCCAGAGGGTCGTCTCGGGGACAGTTTACTCATGACCAGATGCAGCGTTCAGGCTTGCCGCAGTCTAGAGGATCCTTTCAGAAGCATAATCTTTCATGGTTCAGAGGGCCTTCTCATTCTCAGTTCTCAGGACCACAACAGTCTCAAGTGAATGTGTTGACACGAGAGCAAGCTAATGATGTGCTCGGAGGATTTATTGCATGTTCTTGTTCTATCTTCGATTATCCTGCACGAATTTTATTTGACACAGGAGCATCACATTCATTTTATCTGATCTGTTCATATGTGAGTATGGTTTGTATACTACTCCTTTGTGTGATGTTGTATCTGTATCTACTCCTGCTGGTGTGAGTTTGTTTTCTCGGGAGATAGTTTTGAACTATGAAATCAAGTTTGATGAGCATTTGTTGATGGAAAATATGATTAAGTTGGACATGAGAGATTTCGACTGTATTTTGGGCATGGATGTTTTGGCTAAGTATAGAGCTACAGTTGATTGTTTCCATGGTCTAGTTAGGTTTAGACCTCAATTTGGTGATAAGTGGGATTTTTATGGTAATGATTCCCGATACAAGATCCCGATAGTCTCTGTCATGGAGATTTTTGGGTTGTTGTCGCTTGAGAATTCTAGTTCATGATCTATGCCTTGGATGTATCACCCAAACCTCGTTTGGAACTTGGTGACATTTCGTCGTTCGAGAGTTCCTTGATGTTTTCCCAGAGGAGATTCCTGGTTTTCCCCCAAAATGGAGATTGATTTTAGCATTGGATTGGTGTCGGGGACAGCCCCAATTTTTAGAACCCTATACCGGTTGGTGACAACTGAGTTGAGAGAACTCAAGGAGTAGTTGCGTGATCTTCTGGCGAAGGGTTTCATTAGATCGAGTATGTCCGATTTGTTTGTTAAGGAGAATGATGGATTGATGAGCATGTGTATCAATTTCGACAGTTAATAAAGATACTGTGAAGATTAAGTATCCTTTGCCAAGAATTGATGGTTTGTTCGATCAGCTACAGTGTTCTGCGGTGTATTCTAAGATTGAACTTCGTTCAGGCAACTATCAGTTGAGGATCTATGAGGAATATATCTCTAAGACAGCTTTTCAGACAAGGTATGGACATTATGAGTTCCTTGTCATGCCTTTTTGGTCTGAAAACGCTCCAGCTATTTTTATGTATCTGATGAACATGGTATTCAGAGGTTTATTGATCGGTTTGTGATAGTGTTCATTGATGATATCTTAGTATACTCAAGGACTGAGAGAGAGGACAAGGAACATTTGAGGGTAGTACTTTAGTTGTATGCTAAATTCTCTAAGTGTGAGTTTTGGTTGGGCACGGTTGTCTTTCTGGGTCATGTCATTTTATCTCAGGGTATACCTGTTGATCCCAGTAAAGTGAAGGCTGTTGTAAACTGGTAGCAACCCTGAAATGTTTCTGAGATTCATAGTTTCTTGGGTTTGGCTGACTATTACAGGCGTTTTATTGATGGATTTTCAAGGATAGCCAGGCCTATGACTCAGTTAACCCAAAATGATAGAAGGTTTGTGTAGACTGAGTAGTGTGAGTCCAATTTTCTGTTGTTGAAGGAGAAGTTAACTACGACCCAGTGTTGGAATTTCCTCCGGCTTAAGAGGTTTTGTGGTGTGTTTAGATGCGTCATTTAGTGGACTGGTTGTGTTTTGATGTAGAACGGCGAGTGATTGCTTATGTGTCTCGACAGTTGAAACCTCACGAGACTCGCTATCCCTCATGACTTAGAGTTGGTGTCCATCGTGTTTGCTTTGAAAAATTTGGCGCCACTACCTCTGTGATGAGCATTCTGTGGTGTACGCGGACCAAAAAAGCCTTCAATACCTCTTCACTCAGTCTGATTTGAATATGAGGCAGCGTCGATGGATAGAGTTGCTTAAGGACTTCGATTGTGAGAGTCAATAACAGCCAGGATGGGTAAATCTTGTTGCAGTTGCCCTTAGTAAAAAAGCTCAAACTTTGATATTAGCATCTCTGAGTATCTCGAAAGTGCATGAGCACTTGGGGACTGTGGGATGACGTTTTCAACCAGGTGACGATTGTTTTGTAGTTTCCTCTTTTCAAGTTGAACCACATATTGTCTCAAACATCAGAGCAGCACAGAGTACTGATCTTTATCTTCACGAGTTGAAATTGAAGCCTGATCATGTCAGTCAGATGTTTTTATGGTTGCTTCTGATGGGTGTTTGAGATTTCAGGGGAGGTTAGTGGTTCCCAACCTAGTGGACTTGAAGGAAGCTATCCTGAGAGAAGCCGATTGTAGTCGTCACATTGTCAATCCGGGTTTTAGAAAGATATATCATGTCTTGAAATCTTATTACTGGTGGGAAGGAATGAAGAACGATATTTCAGAGTTTGTGGCTCGATAAATTGCCAGTAGGTCAAGGCTGAGAGAATGAGACCTGGTGGAACGATGAAGAGTTTGGAAGTTCCCCAGTAGAACTGGGAGCACATTGCCATGGATTTTGTGATTCATTTTCTTCGTTCTAACCAAGGATTTCATGAATTTTGGTCGGTGGTTGATCGAATATCTAAGTCAGCCCACTTAATTCCCTATGATCTGACATTTTCCATGAATAAAATGGCGAGAACATTGATCATGTGGTGAGACTGCATGAAGTGCCAATGTCAATAGTGTCTGACAGGAATCCTAGGTTCACTTCCCGATTTTGCAAAAGCTTACAAGTAGCGTTATGATCGAGGTTGGCCATGAGTACTGCTTATCACCCTCAAATAGATGGACAGCCGGAGAGAACCATTCAGATGCTTGAGGACATGTTGCGAGATGTAGAAGAGCCCTCCGAAAGAGTTCCCTACTGATGTCAGTCCTGAGGATCTGACAAAACTGGAGACATGATGGGATCATGATCTCACGACACGGTGCTACATGTTGTCTTTGTTAGAGTAGATGCCCAACTAGCCAACTTGTGGCGTGTGGGTTTATAGACTCTTGTATATGACAATCTTTATATATGATATTCGCATTTACCTATATGGAATTCTTTACTTTCATTATGTGTATGATGATTTACAATTGCGTTGAGTAAAGACCTAGAATGCACTAAAGTGTATGTTAGATGTGATAGTGGGTATGACGGCTATCATGAAACACATCTAATAGTCACTGTGTATTCTGAACATGTTCCTAGTCGATTGGGCCTTCATAATGAGGATAAGGCCGCCCGAGTTCGAGACTAGTATCTGCGATGCGAAGTACCATGTTTCATTGGTAGGGAACATTGTGATGTTCTGAGCATGCAGATAGAAAGTGACCTGGTGATCTATCGAACTACCCTCGTTCGGACTTTCCAAGTGGTTACCATTTGTCGAGTGGATAAGTCCGAGGTCTTGGTTGTACTGATTAGTCCTCACGACTCGAAACGTCATTGAGACTTACTACATGATAGGCGTCTCACTTTGACCCGTTTGCCGACTGACTTGGGGTCATAAGGCGTCGGGATTGGGTGAGACCCCGATGCATGTAGGAGTCGATGCATCGTTGTCGAGGATTCACCGCTCGCAGACATGCGTGGATATCCTATGCTATCTGAGGGGATAATAGTGTATAAATCTCTGGCCAGAGTACTAGAAGTGTTTTAGGTAAATGTGTTTACCGAGTTACACTCGCGATGTCACTATTAGATCTCCAAGATGTACGCATAGCTATCGTATCTCTAGCGACTCTCGATTTACCAATGATCGTTGATCTGATCGGGATATATGGATTGAACACAATGGTTGTGGGCCCACGGCTAGCTGTATCCCTGAAGCATTGAGGGTCACACAAGTACTGGATTCGAGATTCCCGCACGGATACTCAGCTCAATGTGTTGAGCATGAGAAGAGGATTTTGGGAGTGCGACTTCCTAAAAAGTCAACAGAGGTCAAATCGTGATTTGCCGATGTTGAGGGGCAAAACGGTCATTTTGCACTGGGGTTCTGAAAAATGGATTTTTAGATCATAGCATTCAGTTTTGGAAACTGAGTCGATCGGTCTGATCTGATCGGCGATCGGAGTTATAATGAAGTCTCGGTAATGGGGATGAACTGAATGTTCATCCATTGGACCCGGGCCCGTTGGGCCGGTCCAAGTCCACCTTTAATTCTACTTAAGGTAGAATTAAGCCTAGACTTCATAACACTTGATCATTAGACTCAAAACCCTAACCCTAAGCATCAATAGCCGCCGCCCTTCCTCTCCTCCCCTCACGCCGCCGCCGCTCGCCGGATTTGTTCCGGCTTCTTGTAATTCCGGTTGGAGCCAGGCACGAGTTGCCAGCAAGGTATTCCTTTAAAACACCCTATGAATGTCATAGTATGTTATCGATTTTATCGTATTGATCGTCTCCCGGTTGTTTTATTCGTTCTTCCGCTGCCTTGCCGGGAGGTGTGATCCGGATCCAATCAGTCTTCTATGTTCAACGAACTGCAGCGGCGATTTGAGGACATTGTGCATGCTGCTGACATCCACATGCACTTCAAAGAGCTTTACATGGAGAACACTCAAGCTGAGAGGTTCACTACTGTCAAGGAGCTAATGAATGTCGCATGCACGAAGAGACTTCGTTCCATGAGCATGAGGTCCGAATGACTGGGCTTATTGAAAATTTAGTGGGCCTCGAACTCGTGCTTCCACATAAAATATCCATGGATTTGATTCTCCTCTCCCTTCCCCCTGCATTCGATCTTTTTGTGATCAACTTCAATATGAACAAGTTGGATGCCACCCTTGAAGAGTTGGTAAACATGCTTGTCGTATTTCAAGGGACCATGAAAAAGAACAAGCTCATCCTCCTCTTGGGCTCTTTTTCGTCTGTGAAAAGGGTCAAACGCAAGGATAAGAAGCGTTCGGCCTGGGAAGGAGGACAAGCCCAACAGGAAGTACAAGGAAAAGGTTCCTAAGCCCAATAAGACTGAGGATTTCTGCCACCATTCCGGGATTACCTTGAGCAACTGCTAGCAGCAAAATGTATATTCTACATTGAAATAAATGTCTCTTAACTCGACTTCTGTACTTGATATCAGATGTGGATCTCATACCTGCAATGACGTAATGACAAGAAGTTGGCTGCTTAGGATGGGTGAGACCCACTTGAGTCTGGGAAACAGAGCAAGGGTTGCGGTCGTAGCTATAGGAGATGTTTATTTATTTCTGCACTCAAATTTCAAGTTGTTGTTAAAGGATGTTTATTTGTTCCTGAATTAATAAAGAACATCATTTTCGTTTCTATGCTTGATAGTGATGGATATTCTTGTCATTTTACTAATTTGATTTGCAATATTTACAAGAATGATGTTTATTTGAAATTGAGTAACGCGAAAATGATCTATACAACTTCAAATTAAGAAAAATTCCAACTCACGATGTGGAAACACACACAACAACAATCAAAAGGAAATACGATGGTCAAAACCTGGCACAACTTTGGCATGCTAGGCTAAGTCATATTTCCTTAAAGATGATGAACAAGTTGGTTGGGAGTGACATGTTCTCAATATGTCTGATATTAACTCCTTATCAACATGTGAATCCTGCCTCAAGGGAAAGATGAATAAATTGTCTTTCAAGGGTTGAAAAGTTCAAGGAATTCCAAGCTGAAGTAGAAAAACAACTGGGAAAAGTATTAAAACACTTTGATCCGATCGAGGTGGAGAATATTTGAGTGCCAAGTTTCAAGACTATCTTAAGAAGAATGAGATTCTCTCTCAATGAACCCCTCCGGCCACACCACAACTCAATGGTGTATCAGAGCGTCGTGATCGAACCCTGATGGACATGGATCGATCTGTGATGAGCTTTACTGAGCTTTCACCCTCGTTTTGGGGCTATGCACTCGAAATGATGGTTTTTTTTTTTGAACAATATCCACACTAAAGCAGTGGAAAAGACTCCATACGAGATATAGATGAGCACACCACCTAGGTACTCGTACCTGAGAATATGAGGATGTCCTGCTTACGTGAAGCAAACAGTAGGAGATTCGATACATCTTATGTTACTTTGTGAGGTATCCAAATAACTCAATTGGATATTGTTTCTATTATCCCACGGAAACAAAAGTGTTGTTTCTAGAAATGTCACCTTTTTGGAGAAGGATTTCTGTCGTATAGAGAAGGCAAGATGATGAAACTCGAAGAAATTCGAGAACATCCCGAAGCGAGTATTGCACCGCCCACACCTTAAGGGCCAGGGAGATCTGAAATGGTCCCTAGACCTCCCATCCGGTATGGTTTCCTACTTGAAGAGGATCAAGGTGATCATGACGTTGGATGCGATCCAAGAAACGTCAAGGAGGCAATTTCTGATGCCGATTCTTCATTATGGCTTGAAGTCATTTAGCCTGAGATAGACTCCATGCGTGAAAACCAACTTTGGTCGTTAGTAGATCCTCCTAAAGGAATTGTTCTAATAGGAGTTAAATGGATCTACAAAAGGAAACTTGGGTCTGATGGTAAGACACTGACCTTCAAGGTGCGATTGGTGGCAAAAGGTTACTTCCAAAGGCAAGGTGTTGATTTTGATGAAACTTTTTCACCAGTTGCTATGTTCATGTCCATAAGGATACTGCTAGCTATAGCTGCATGGTATGACTATGAGATATGGCAAATGTATGTGAAGACTGTGTTTCGTAATGGAAACATTAAGGAAGAGATTTATATGATCCAGCCTGAGGGTTTCACATCAGTGGGAAGTGAGCATAAAGTATGCAAACTTCAGAGATCGATTTACGGTCTCAAACAAAAATCGAGAAGTTGGAACTTGACTTTCGATGAAACAATTAAGGAATTTGATTTTATCAAGAACCCCGATGAGCCATGTCTTCAACTCGTCTGACTAGTTTTGCCTATTTTCTTGTTTTGGAATTGCAAAAAGAGCACCTCAAAGTTATCATTCTTCATGAAATACAAAACTAGAAATAAATGAAGGCAGAATCCATATGTGGGAAACTCGCAAGTTTCATTCAACTTGATAAGCAGCTGATCCCTCGTCGGCAGGGTGTACATCCCAGCATAGACAGCAGTTCTAATTGCCCATGCGTGATACATCTCACATGTTGTCGCATAAGCTTCCGAAGCAGCATCTTTTAAGCAATAATAACTGTATGTATATACCATATCATAATTGCCAGATTAATAAAGTTTTTACAATTGAAGGAGCCTCGAGAAGAAGAGATATGCAGAGCAATATGATTGCTATGCATACTGTAACTTGGTATACTACTTAGCAGGAAATCTAAAACTAAAAGAATCAGGAAAATCGAAAAGCTCAAAAAAATCGAATGGTCATCATCTGACGTTTCAGTACTGTGAAAGAAATCTTAAAGCACGAACTAAAATACAGGAGCAATCATACTCAGATGACAAAAAGTTTTGGAATAGAGCTCTGATGTGATCAAGACCCTGCCTAACTCGGTATAAATTACGTGAAAGACTTCCCGATGTCCTCACTGTGTCATGTAGCACATCAAATCAAGTTTATTGTTTAGCGTTGCATAGCTAGCTGCTGCTTCTTTTAGATCACTTACCTGAAAAGAATTAGCCATAGAAATATCACAAAAGTTACCTTCACACAAAAGGATAATGAAGGCAAATAACAGATATGGTCCAAGGCTCTCTCATCAGAAACACAAGATATATGATATAAATCGACTGAATATAAGCAAGAAATTAAACAAATTATGGCTTCATATTTTCCCAGCGGGTAGAATTACCAATATGAACAAAACGAAGAAACGTAATTCTCAGTCAAAGAACTTTCGGAGTCTAGCGATGTTTCCACCCCATACTGCATGAATATGCAACCTTTACACAACCTCAATATACTTTTCCTTAGTAACCAAATAATTTAAGAAATTAAACAAGTCTTATATTCCTTAATGCACTCAAAAAAGGACAACCCAAAATCATGTGGCTCGACCCAAAATCATGTGGCTCGACCCAAAATCATGTAAAGACTCGCTCAACTAAATTTTGAAGCAAAACCTCGTATATGTATGGATGATTGTGTGTGTGAGGAGTTAATAATTACAGTGTGTCTTTTATATGTATACTCGCATGTAGAAATGCTCTAATTTAGCTTAATTTCTGCATGTAGGATTCTCAAACTTTCACTCTCTCTCTTCTCTTTCTCTATTCTTTTCTTCACTCTACTCATCTATACTCGGTATATACTTGTTTAATCTTCAAAGTGTTGAATTTATAATCTTCAAGAATGATATGAACGTTACACATAATTATATAGCCGTTGGAAAAGCTTTTGGGCATTTTTGCTCAACTCTGACTTATAGTACTTTGTGTCCTTCCTTTCTGGTTTGAACTACTTCTCATTTGATATGCTCTTGTTGTTGTTCTCTGTCTCCTGAGGTAATCTTGTTCGTTTTGCTGCCGACTTATATCATGTTCTTTTGTTGAGCTACTTGTGATCTGATATGCTCTATAACTTGTTCTGTACTGGTTCTGTTCTAGTCGACGTTGGTCTGATATGCTATTGTACTTCTTAAGTTCAAACTGCTCTGTAAAATACTATGCCTTCGTTTGGACAATTTTTTAAAAAATATTTTTATAAAAGTATTTTTTTTTAAATCTTGTTTTGAAATTTTTCTAAGGCTGCGTTTGGTAGGTATGATGTGATAGGATGTGTTGACCAAAATATCCCTATACATATTAGATATTTACAACCTAATAAAAATGATAGAATAATAAATGATAAGAGCTCTTTTTACATTATAATTAAATATGGAGTTATTTTCATTAAAATTAATGATTAAAAATTAGTTTTTATAATTTTGTTTTGATTGAAATAAATTTATCGTATACATTTTCTTTCCATAAGAAATTTAAAATTTTCATTTTGCATCAGAGGAGAAGCTATGTATGTGAAGGTTAAAAGAAATGGGTATTATTGTAATTTTGTTACATAATAGAGTGTAATAATTGGTGTGATAATTTAACTCATGTCGTAGTTGGGTTTCATTATCATCCGAATAATCACTACAGTGTCGGGCTCAGAGGCTATCACACGGGCCGTTAAAAAGCAACCAAACTAGAGACAAGAAGTGATAAATCATTAGTCATGCTCTAATCATAGGAACCAAACACAGCCTAAAGGTAAGCATATGTTTGGACAACCATTTTTTATAAAACTATTTTTAAATTAAAAATCTTAGATAAGTATTTTAGAAAATGATTTATAATTAAGAAGTAGTATTGAAAGTACATTCAAATAATTAATCTAATAAAAAAGTTTAATTGACCAAATCAAGTTTACCTATATTTTGTATTTTAAAAACATTATAAAACATCTTTCCCTTGTTCTTTAAAAAATATATCTCAAAATTAGTTTCTAAAATTATTTTTTATAAATATTTTTCAAACATATTTTATAAAATCTTATCCAAACACATATTTTAAATTTTTTTAACTCTAAAAACACTAAAAATGTTTTAAAAAGTTTGTCCAAACAGAGTATATTTTTCAACTGTTTAGTTTGAACTTAACTTAGCTGTTTGATCCCAAATTGCTCTGTTCTATTATGCTCAGCTAGTCTGCTTATCTGAGCTACTTTGCATTGTGTTGTTCAGGTGGCTTGATCTTCCGGTTCAGCTCTTCTTCATTCGGTACATAATAGTTTATCTGGTACCAACTTCTCTTGTAATGTCAGGCTCGGTGCGCTAATCACAGAATAAAAACTCATTTAATTTAAATAATATGGAAGCATTCAAAATATGGGCTAAAAATTTTCGAATTTGGGTCTGATCCAATTTATCATTCAAAATAAGTTCATAATCAAAATAAGGAGTTTAACTCAAAACTCAACAACCAACAGGTAAACAATAAATAGTCAATCAACTACAGATCCCCAAACATAATTAAAGGCACAGGACATCCCCTGGCTCAATATATCATACATATAACTGGGACTCAAATCAAAATGGGATCGACCAGCTGAAGTTCCACTCTATCCAGCCTAGTTACCTGAAAACCTGCAAAGGCCAACCAAGACCCAAGCAACCCAAACACAGGGAAAGAAAACGAGGTCAAACCTCAATACGAAGAGCACAAATAAAGCAACAGTCATAACAGACATGCAATATTTCAAACGTGCAATGCATGAGGGCTACCAAGAATCATCGGTAGACAAGGCACAACGATTCATTTGTGCAGATATCATCATCCTCCTATGATCTTCAGGTGCGACGACTCAGCCGACCATCACAGGGTAGTGTTATTCAGGCACGACGACTCAGCCGGCCACCACAATAGCAACGTTGGACCTTTCAGGCATGATGATTCAACCGGCCGATCACAACGCGCAAAGGAATTCATCTCAAAAGAGAATCAGACTCAATATGTATTCGTGAATGCACAGCAGACTCATGCTTAATTCAATGCATTTTACTCACACGCACGACAACATATTAGAGCAACTAATCAACACATAGACCACAACAAATTCAACACAAGAGAAATATCCCAAAGCTGATATCAAAGCTGCTAAATCTAGCTCAATTCGTACCTCAAACCTCAATTCTACCTCGACAGATCATGCAGGACGCAGATCCAACAGCCTGCTCAAATCTTCTACTCACCAGCTTCTCAAAAGCTCAAACGGGAAATGCTTGCAACTACCTCGCACTCCATCAACAAGCCGATCCAAAGCTCCAAATTGGTATCAATCAAAAGGTCTAGAGGAGACGAGCTCAGCGCCACCAGCGTTGCTCCAAACGGTGGCGTAAATCGATGGCAATCGGCGGGGAAGGGTTCGAATGTTCAGTACTAATCGAAGGTTCTTGGGAAAGAAGATAAGAAAATATCGGTTTCGAAAATACTCTAAGTGTTAATCGACACTTATATTTAAATCCCCAAGTCAAAGCTACAGTGAAAGTCAATCACCGACATACTCAGATCTCAGCGCTACTCAGATCTGGCTCCGCTATCCAGATCTGACTTCGCTATGCTATACTAAAGCACAAACATCAAACGACGTCACGCTACTAATCAAAACGACGTAGCATAGGGATTCTAGCTCACCAACACTAAACGGCGTCGTGTTGACTCCAGATCTGAAACAGATCTCACACACTCAGACCCGCTAACATTCATCTAGATCTGATCAATCCTGAACCACAGCGGTCTACCCAAACTCACGAACCGGACTGGTCCACACAGTACCGTTGACCAACACTTGACTTCTCTTCGCTAACCAAATTTGTTTCCCCTCGCAACACCAGATCTGACTAGCACCTGAAACGACACCGTATCACTTATACTCAAAACGACATCGTTTTACTTCCTATTCAAGGAAAATTGCTCTAATATGAGGAACATCTCAAATCTGATTCTCGCTAAACCAAACGCACGCGATAATAAAATTAAATCATTCCCGATAGCGACCAATAACTCAAATCTGATCTATTCTCTGTCAAATCTGAAAATTCAAAAATCACCAACAGTAAAACTAAATCCTTCAAATCTGAAAACCCGATGGTTAACTTCTCCATTAGTTAATTCTCGCCCAGACCTGATTAACTAATTAACCACCAATTAATAATTTCTAGTCCTCACATGTAAGGTGTTTCAGCTTATCAGCTTTCATCCGGTTTGACTTCTTCCGGTTCTCCTACATCTGTCCGATACCATCTCAACTTATTCATCCATCCTGTAGCAGCTTAGCTTCTCATATAGTAGATGATTTCTTCTAGCTAGCATTGAGTCATCTTCTATTATCGAATATCTCCCCTTTCTTTGGATATCATCCAATAAATAGATTTCAAACT
Source organism: Dorcoceras hygrometricum (assembly GCA_001598015.1). Classification (NCBI taxonomy): domain Eukaryota; kingdom Viridiplantae; phylum Streptophyta; class Magnoliopsida; order Lamiales; family Gesneriaceae; genus Dorcoceras; species Dorcoceras hygrometricum. The sequence goes on along the minus strand of KV014388.1, from coordinate 61,875 downwards.
TGTTAAATTGAGATGTTCGGCTGCTGCTACAACTTTTCATCAAATATTCCAGATCAGAAATAAAAGTGTCTCTCAAGGAGAATCACCAAATATGGAAAACATGTTCCAGAAAATACAACTTAATTTACCGTTTCAATATATGACTTGAATTGTATGTGTTTTTCTGGTATGCCAGTGAACATTATTGGAAATTTATTTACCTTTCATAGAAAAATAAAAAATTAGATTAAAAGACTTTTGACACCTCAACTTCTTCAATATTAGTTTCTAAAAAATATTATAAATCTCCTATTGTGTATCCACTCCTAGTCATTATTGAGTAAATTTCTATGGTAAAATATTGAATTGAAAATGATGGTTCGTTTAGATTTAAGTTTTAAATTATGATGTAGCCAAATAGTTCAGCCGAGAGCTAACACCACCTCGAGGAACTCGGACACATCGGGCGTCAGGAACTGGAGAAGACGTCTGAATTTCTGCAACCACAAAACACTCGTCAGAGGGCGCCGGAAGTGTGTCCGGTGAAGCCACTCCGATGCTTAAGTCAGACGATGCGCGTGAGAGAGCGAGAGCAATATAAGCTGTGTGCGAAAGTGTGCAACAATGAGTGAGTGAATACAAAGGAGCAAACCTGGTGGTATTTATAGAGGGGCTAAGTCAGTGGAGAGGAGAATACCTCGGCGGAAATCTCGGGTGGATGAGATACTCCGTGATCTTCGGGGATCTTGTTACGTAAACAAGGAAAGTCGTATCGTCCTGGGACTCTCTAAGTAAGGAAAGACGTATCTAGGAAGGATTCTCTAGCACGTCGGGCCGGAGTTGTCGGGAGATATCCTTGGGGCGACGTGATCCTCGGACCCCCCACCCGAGCGCTCCTTGAGTAGTCTGGATGAAACGAGATCTTGGAAATGTCCTCGGGCAATTCCCGAGCTCTTCTTACAAAATCCTGGTTTGACATCCGACCTTAGTGAAGCACGTCGGGTCGGGGTCCTCGGTAAGTACCCCGAGCTTGGTGTGTTCTTCTCGATTGCTCTCGCCTTTGATGAAGTGGGTAAGGCTGATGCTGCAGTGCTCGGTCCTCGGGTCCCGAGGTGATTATGGGGGGCATCAGGAGTATCCCCCGCCACTAGTCCTAGACAAAGAATTGAAGTATAGGAGTAGGTATATCTGACGTCGGGACCCGAGGTGAAAACCCACAACTTGAAACAAGTCACGATCCTTGTGCTACTTCTTCTCAACCGTTGATAAGAGGACACGTGTAGGACGGGATTGAGGTCGGGTTGTGTTTTTGGGAGAAAACCATGATCCGCGTGATAATGACTCCCAGCGGTTGATAAGATCTCCGCGAACGGTAGAGATTAAAGTAGCCTGGCACTCGAGTAGAGTAGCCTGACATCCGATGCGACCGTTGAGCTTCCTGATGTGATCTGAACCGTTGAGAGAGGTGAGTCGGACGGTCAAGATCATCCCCCCGATTCTTATAAATATGTGATCTTCACCTCTCATTTCTCACTTTCCGTTTTCACTGCGCCGTTACTCTGCCCACATTCTCTCTCGCTCTCGAGCTCACGACCTGTCTTCCCGATTTCTATCTCAAATTCTCAGTAAGTCCCATCTGTCTATATAATGTCTACCCTTAGCGATAGAATAGTGAGTAGTACAGCAGCGTCGATAGATAGCGCATCCTCCCGCCCCGAGGTTAAGGAGCCCTGGCTCCCCGAGCCCGAGGAGCTTCCGAACACCCCCTGGTATGAGGCGAAGTCCTCTAACCTGAAACTATCTGACATATCTATCATCAAAGAGAAGGGGGGAACCATGGGTAAATTCGAAGTAGTTCTTCCCCATCCCGACGAGAGGGCTCATTGCCCTCCTCCGGGCTTCCACAATTTTTACATGAACCAGATTGAAATGGGCCTCAGGTTCCCGATCCAGAGGTTCATTGCCGCCTTGTGCCACCACATAAAAATCAGCCCGAGCCAATTGGCCCCGAACTCATACAGTTTCCTCCTAGCTCTGGCCGTCCTCCTTAGTTACGACAAGCTTCCCCTGATCCCCTACATCTTTATGCAATTAATCCAAATCAAAAGGTTAGGGCCTGGGAAGTTCTACATCTCCCACAAGGGGGATCACACCTACATCAAGGGGAACCCGAGCTCCCACAAAGGGTGGATGAGCAGGTTCTTCTATATCAAGTGTGATAGTATGAAGGACCCCTGGAGGTGTGAGATGCATTGGAGGGATAACGTGTTCACCCTTGCCCCCTGAACACCTGACCGAGCCTCGAGCCTGACCCCCTTCCTCGATGCTATGCGCGGTAAGAGCTATAAGGCTCCCGAACTCATAAAGGAAGATCTGCTGTGCTTCTTCAAGTTTAGTAGGAAGGGGATCGTGCTTGTTGGGGACCTTAGTATAGTTGTATCTTGCCTTAGTCGTGTTTTCATCTTTTCCCGAACTCATGTTTTGCCCGAACTAATCTTTTCCTTGTTTCTTTGTATGCAGACGAGCGAATGGGTAAGGCCGAACTGCTGAGGGCCATGCAAGAGGAGGCACGCGCCTCGGGGGAGGTCGGGCCCCCCAAAAAGACAACAAAGAAGAGGAAGGCCCCCTCCTAGGCTGAGAAGGAGGTCCGCCGTGAGAGGCGGAAGAAAGGCGCCTACCCCTCGGGGACTCAGCTCGAGGAGACCCAGGAAAAGAGCCGGGAAAAGACGCCCCCGACGGCCACTTCTGAGGAGATCCCTGATCGGCCGCCAGTTATTACTATTGCCGAGGCTGCGTCCTCGGGGAAAGGGCCCGAGAGCATGCCCCCCTTCGATCCTTCTAAGGATTCCCTGGTAGATTCTTCGTCTGCGGTCGCGGCTACCAGGTACATCTGCAACATGGCCACGGACCGGGATATCCAGGTGTTGAAGTGTAGGAAGTGGAGGCCCATAGAGCTCGGGAGCTCGAGGCGGCGAAGACCCAGCGGGAATCGCTGGAGGCCGAGCTGGCAGTTGAGAAGGAAGCTCGGGCACTCGAGAGGGAGGCCATGGTGGCCGAGCTTGAGAGGGCCAATGCTTGGGCGGGGCAAGAGGCCGAGCGCTTGAAAAGAGAGGCCCGAGAGGAGTTTTTGAAGTCCCCTGCGCTTGACGCTCTACTGACGAAGAAGGCCTGGGGTTACTTCAAGGATGGCTTCTGGGGTTGCCTGGCTCAATTCCGCGCCAATGGTTACTCCGAAGAGGAGCACCCTGCTTCCTTCCTCGACCTGCAGCAGGCCTTGGCCGACATGGGCGACGAGGAGGAGGCCGAGGAGGAAGGAGACGACGCCAACGCCAGCACCCCCAAGTCCCCTCCATCTTAGTTTTTCTTCTCACTGTACTTCCTTGTAATTTTTTGGGCACTTAGTGAAATTCAATTTTTTCTTCCCAAGCTCTTACTCTTTGTATTCTATTCTCGAACGTTAAATGGGGTGTCTCGATGACGCCATAACATATAAGGCGGGGTATCCCGAACTAATGGAGCGAATGTAACAAGATTTAAATCAACCAAGTGTTGAATGATTATGCGTAATCGAACAAGGTAACCCGAGCTTATAACCGAACAATGATCCGAGCTCACAATTGGGCAAACTACACCGAGCTCATAATTAAGTAACTCGAGCCTTCCCAAGCGTGCCCGCAATCGATATAACCCAAGCTATCGTTAGCGAATAAAAATTGCTAAGTGTTGGTTTTTATGCCAAAGCCCAAACGAGGGCGATATGCTCCTTCCCCTTATTCGTATGTTTGCTCCCCAAGCTCGGGCGGGTTTTCCTCGTTTAGGTGAGGTTTCCTCCAGGGGGGATGTTGACGCGTGTATGAGCGTAAGTGTCGAGCTGGTCGGGCTTATGTGTTTGCGTAGAAGAGCTACGCGAAATTGGCCAGTGCGGAACTGGGCTCAAGTACTCAGGTGGGGTTGTCACCCGAGAAGGTGCCAGTGCGGAACTGGGCTTTGGTGCCGAGCAGGTCGGACTTATATGTTTGCATAGAAGAGCTACGTGAGATTGGCCAGTGCGGAACTGAGCTTAAGTGCTCAGGTGGGGTTGCCACCCAAGGAGGTGCCAGTGCGGAACTAGGCTTTGGTGCCGAGCAGGTCGGGCTTATATGTTTTGCGTAGAAGAGCTACGCGAGTTTGTCCAGTGCGGAACTGGGCTTAAGTGCTCAGGTGGGGTTGCTGTTGGGTGGATCCGGATCCGCACCCCGGCAGGCAGCGGAAGAACAAAAATTTAACCGGGATGCGATCAATACGAATAATCAAATCATTCATATGTATCAACATACATAGGGTGTTTCAACGAGTTACCTCTCTGGCACTTGTGCCTGGCTCCAACCGGTGTTTCAAGAACCCGGCGCTTCTCGGTTGATTGCGGTAG
>KV014388.1:12230-43335 GCA_001598015.1 Dorcoceras hygrometricum | reverse complement strand
CGAACGAGGGTAGTTCGATAGATCACCATGTCACTATCTATCTGCATGCTCAGAACATCACAATGTTCCCTACCAATGAAACATGGTACTTCGCATCGCAGATACTAGTCTCGAACTCGGGCGGCCTTATCCTCATTTTGACGGCCCAATCGACTAGGAACATGTTCAGAATACACAGCGACTATTAGATGTGTTTCATGATAGCCGTCATACCCACTATCACATCTAACATACGCTTTAGTGTAATCTAGGTCTTTACTCAACACAATTTGTAAATCATTATACACATAATTAAAGTAAAGAATGCCATATAAAAGAATGCGAATATCATATATAAAGATCGTTTGTACAAGAGTCAATGAGAACCCACACGCCACAAGTTGGCTAGTTGGGCATCTACTCTAACAGTTGCCACCCGAGGAGGTGTCAGTGCGGAACTGGGCTTTGGTGCCGAGCAGGTCGGGCTTATATGTTTGCGTAGAAGAGCTACGTGACATTGGCCAGTGCGGAACTGGGCTTAGGTGCTCAGGTGGGGTTTCCACCCGAGGAGGTGTCAGTGCAGAACTGGGCTTTGGTGCCGAGCAGGTCGGGCTTATATGTTTGCGTAGAAGAGCTACGTGACATTGGCCAGTGCGGAACTGGGCTTAGGTGCTCAGGTGGGGTTTCCACCCGAGGAGGTGCCAGTGCGGAACTGGGCTTTAGTCCTCAGGTGGGGTTGCCACTCGAGGAGGTGCCAGTGTGGAACTGGGCTTAAGTGCTCAGGTGGAGTTGCCACCCGAGGAGTTCGATAATTGAGACCATGAGTTGAAAGAAGAGCACTTTTATTCCATAAAGTGTTGTTACAAATAGCAGCCGGGCCAAAGATAATTACAAGTAGTAAAGAGACAGAGCCTAAGCATAATATTTTGGAAGATAGATAACATTCCACGGCCGACGTCCTCGCTTCCCCAGTGCGTCCTCCAGATAATAAGCGGCAATCCCAGCTTTCCCGACCACCTTGTATGGCCCTTCATATTTTGGGTCTAGTTTCCTCTTTCCCCTTGATACTGTACTTTCCTCCAGACGAGGTCTCCCAGTTCATATTTCCGAGGCCGAACTCTCTTGTTGTAGGCCTGATCCATTCTCCTCTGATAAGCTGATAAACGAAATGCTGCCCGAGCTCTTCTCTCCTCCAGATGGTCCAGCTCGAGACCTCTTATCTCGTCGTTGTCCTCGGCATACTCCATGACCCGAAGACTATCCTGCCCGATCTCAGCTGGAAGCAGCGCCTCGGTACCATACACCATGGAATAAGGTGTTTCACCCGTAGCTGCTTGGGTAGTTGTTCGATAGGCCCAAAGAACACTGGGTAATTCATCCGCCCATCTTCCCCGAGCTGATTCCAGTCGTGCTTTGAGGCCTTGTACGATGGTTCGGTTGGTGACCTCTACCTGTCCATTGCTTTGAGGGTAGGCCACCGAGGTGAACACTTGCTCAATTTTAAATTCCTGACACCATGCCCGAACTTTAGCTCCACAGAACTGTCTTCCATTATCAGAGATAAGTCGCCGAGGTATTCCGAAATGGCAGACGATGTTCTTCCACAGAAACGTCAACACCTCGGCCTCGGATATCCTCGCCAAGGACTCGGCTTCGACCCATGTGGAGAAGTAGTCCACAGCAACCAATAAGAACTTCCTCAGTCCTCCAGCTGATGGGAAAGGTCCCACAATGTCCATGCCCCACTGGTCGAATGGGCATGAGGAGATAATGGTCTTCAAGGGCTCGACAGGTTGCTTTTGGAGATTAGCATGTTTCTGGCAACCCTGACAAAATCGGACGAGGGCAGTAGCATCCTGTTGCATAGTAGGCCAAAAGAAACCGGCAAGTTTGGCTTTCTGGGCCAAAGCTATCGCACCGAGGTGATTTCCGCAGCACCCCTCATGAATCTCCCTCAGTACGTATTTAGCCTCGTCGGGCCCCAGGCACTTCAGCAGCGGTCGGGAGAAGGACCTCTTGTATAACTTGTCGTCCAACATAACAAAGCGTAGTGCTCGGCGCTTGAGTTCTCGAGCACGTCTGGGGTCGTCGGGCACCACCCTTCGCAAGATATACTCTAAAATATCATGACGCCAGTACGAGGCAGGCGTTCCCCCCGGAATCTGCCCGACCTGATATACTTGTGACAATAATTCTTTCCCCCGTATCTCCTTCCCCGAGGATTGAGCAAGAGAGCTAGCCACCTTCGCAAGTTTGTCTGCCTTTTCATTGTTTTTCCCGAGATATCTGCTCCAGCACCACCTCAGAAAAAGCCTCCGTCAACCTATTCAAAGCCTCCGCATACTTAACCATCTTTTCATTTTTTATATCGAATTTTCCATTACTCTGTTGAATCACCAACTGAGAATCGGAATAGTGTATGACCCGAGCTATCCCCATGTTCTTTGCAGCTCGGAGCCCAACGAGCAGAGCCTCGTACTCCGCTTCATTTTTGGAGGCCTTGAAGTCGAGTGTTATCGCCAGACTTGTTTCTTCCCCCCAGGGAGACACCATGACCACCCCGACGCCACTTCCCGACGAGCAAGAGGATCCATCCACATAAACTTTCCACCTCTCCTCTTGCTCGAGATGTACTATTTCTGCTAAGAAATCTGCTAATGCTTGTGCTTTGATGGCTGCCCGAGGCTTGAACTGAATGTCATACTCGCTGAGCTCGGTAAACCACTTAACCAGTCTTCCAGAAGCATCGGGGTGAGAGACAATCTGCCCGAGCGCACTGTTAGTAAGCACTGTGATCGGATGAGATAAGAAGTATGGCCGGAGGCACCGAGCTATGATAACCAAAGCTAGAGCCAGCTTCTCCTGCGTAGTGTAATTTAGCTCGGCGCCTTTTAGAGCGTGGCTCACAAAATACACAGGCTGATGCACCTGTCCTTCTTCCCGAACTAGCACTGAACTGGCCGCTTGCGGAGTAACAGCGATATAGACAAAGAGCGGTTCCCCGAGCTCGGGTTTATTCAGAATTGGAAACCCTTTCAGATACTCTTTCAACTCCTGAAACGCCCTCTCACTGTGCTCATTCCACTCAACTGCTTGGCCTTGCGGAGTATTTTAAAGAAGGGAAGGCTTCGGTCAGCAGACCTCGAGATGAATCGGGAGAGAGCAGCGATCCTCCTTGTTAACCTCTGTACTTCTTGAATATTCCGAGGCGGGCACATCGAAGCCAGAGCTCGCACCTTCTCGGGATTAGCCTCGATCCCCCGACGAGTCACCATGTAACCCAGGAACTTCCCCGTCCAAGCTATGAATAGACACTTGCCCGGATTCAGCTTGATTTGATAACTTCGCAGAGTATGGAAAGTCTCTCCACATCAGATATAAAACAATTCTCCTCCCGAGACTTTATCAAAATATCGTCGACATAGACTTCGACGTTATTCCCGATCTGCTCCTTGAATACCTTATCCATCAACCTCTGATACGTCGCCCCTGCATTCTTGAGTCCGAAGGGCATAACAACATAACAGAAGGTACCGTCAGCAGTAACAAAAAACTGACCTTTCGCTGATCCTCCTCGGCCAGTGGTATCTGATGGTAACCCTGGTAGGCATCCAGAAAGCTGAGCAACTCGTGACCCGAGGTGGAGTCGATGAGCTGATCGATCCTCGGGAGGAGATAAAAATCCTTGGGGCAAGCCTTGTTCAGATATCGAAAATCCACGCACATCCTCCATTTCCCTGTAGCCTTCGGTACCAGAACAACATTAGATAACCAAGTAAGGAAGTGTACCTCTCTGATATGTCCAGCCTGCAGCAGGTCCTCGAACTGAATTCTGATCACTGCGTCCTTTTCGGGCCCGAAGTGCCTCCGCTTTTGAATAACTGGCCGGGAACCCGAGGAGACATTCAACCGGTGCTCCATTACTTCACGCCTGACCCCCTTCAGATCGGACGGGGACTAGGCGAATACATCTCTGTTCTTCTCCAGGCACTGAACCAACTGCCCCCGCACCTCCTCGGGAAGGGACTTAGCAATCTTCACAATCCCCGAGGGAGGAACGAAGACCACCTCTTCTTCCTCATCCTCCGTAGTCAACTGAAAATCCTCTCCAACCAAGTTCACACCTCTGTCTTCCCGAGCCCTAGGATGATCTTGGGCTCGGGACTTAGCCGCCTTTTGCTCGACTCTTACTTCCTTGACATAACATTTCCTCGCCATCTTACGATCCCCGAGGACTTCCCAAACTGAATCTCCTACTGGGAATTTGATCTTCTGGTGCAAGGCCGAGGCCACGGCCGAGAATAATAGTGAAAATATTCGAACTATACTAAGTAACATGAAATGTAAAACTTTAACTGATTTTAGATGGTATAAAGATACTTTTCTTTCTAAAATATATGAAATTCCCGATTGTAATAACAGTCAATGGAAGGCCAAATTTGTAGATGGTCTCCCTCATCTCTCACATCTCTTTGCTAAAAGAGTTAGAAAAATTTTAAGAAAAGATAATATCTCCTAACAGTATGAATTATATTTATGGTAATTTAATTAGTACTTGTATTCAAGAAGGATTATCTTTATGAATGACTTGAAATTAAATAACCAATTAAAGAAACAAAATATTATTGACAGAAGACAACTTGGTCATTTTTGTGATCTATCTGGTATAGATATACCCAAAAAGAAAAATTCTTCTACAAAATTTTATAAAAAGAAAAACCTACCTGATAATCAGAAAAAACGAAAACAAAAAAGAAGAGAATTTCGTGAATCACAAAAACATAAAAGAAAAAATATTTTAGGAAAAATATAGATAAATCTACACCTTTTGAGGCCTAAATCTAACAAAATTGTTTGCCATAAATGCGGTAAAAATGGGCATTATGCTAACCAATGTTGGGCTAAAGAAAAAATTAAAGCCCTTGACCTTGTTGACAATCTTAAAAATACTTTATATAAAATTGTTATGCCTGATTATTCTGATAATAGTTCTACCGATACTAATTTAACAGATTCTGATGTTTCTGAAGATTGTGATATTTGTATTCAAAATATCTTTAGATTGTTGCAATTACATTAGTGACAATGATGAATTTTATAAATTAAAATCTCAATTAACAAATTTAAACATGAATGTTTTATCTGATGACAAGATTATTGAATTCCTGAAGTTAATAAAAGATCCAAATCCACGGGCTTCCATAATCGATAATATTGACAACCAAGCCGCTACTAGTTATACTAATCTTTTGAAAAATGATCAGGTTTACTCAAATAAAAACTCATGTTATTATAGAAACTTTAAAAATTGAAATTGATAATTTAAAACAACAGGTTGATATTCTTCGAAATGATAACATCAATATTAATAAAAGAATCTTTTATTTAGAAAATTCTATTGCTAACAATAAGTCTGAAAATCTTTTAGAAGTCGATACAGAACAAGAACAATATTTATCTTTTCTTAATACTATCAAGACACAAAAATGGTATACAAAAATTACTTTATTAATAAATAATAGTTATAAAAAAGAATTTATCGCTTTAATAGATAGCGGAGCTGATCTAAATGTTATCCAGGAAGGATTAATACCTTCAAAATATTTTCATAAAACTTCTCACTCTTTATCTCATGCAGGAGGAGAAAAATTACAGGTAAACTACAAATTACCAAAAGCATATGTTTGCAAAAATAAAATATGTATTCAGACTAGTTTTTTCTTAATTAAGAATCTTTCTAATCAATTAATTTTAGGATTAACTTTTTTTTATAATATATACTCTATCACATCTATAGATTCTACAGGTATTACTGGTACTTATGAAGGTACCCCTATTCACTTTGAATTTATTACTAAACCACTAAAAATTTTAAATTCTATACAGGATCAAATTGATCAAAAAATGTTTCATATAAATTCTTTAAAAACCTAGATAAATCTTTTAAGTATAGATGATCTTTTAAAAAATCCTAAATTACAAGACAAAATAAAAACTCTTTATTATCAATTTTCACTTGATATTTGTAACGATTTCCCCAATGCTTTTGGAATCGAAAGAAACATATAGTTTCTCTTCCTTATGAAGATAATTTTGATGAGAAAAATATTCCTACTAAGGCTAGGCCTTGTCAAATGAACTCTGAATATTTAGAATTATGCAAAAAAGAAATACAATCTTTATTAGATAAAAAATTAATTACTCCCTCCCAATCTCCTTGGTCTTGTACTGTTTTTTATGTTAATAAGCATTCTAAAATTGAAAGAGGAACTCCTAGATTGGTTATAAATTATAAACCATTAAATATAATTTTAAAGTGGATTAGGCATCATATTCCTAACAAAAAGGATCTTCTTGATAGATTATTAAATGCTATAATCTTTTCCAAATTCGATTTAAAATCAGGATTTTGGCAAATCAGCTTAATGAAACTGATAGATATAAAACTGCTTTTAATGTTCCCATAGGGCACTATGAATGGAATGTTATGCCTTTTGGTTTTAAAAATGCTCCTTCTGAATTTCAACAAGTTATGAATGATATTTTCATTCCCTATTCCGGTTTTATACTGGTTTATATTGATGATATTTAGTATTCTCTAATAATATTGAAAGTCACTTTAAACATCTAAAGATTTTTAAATCTTTAATACAAAATGGCTTAGTAATTTCTAAACCAAAAATGATTTTATTTCAAACTAAAATAAAGTTCTTAGGACATAACATAAACAAAGGACAAATTATTCCTATTCATAGAAGTATTGAGTTTGGTACTAAATTTCCAGATATTATTACTGATAAAACTCAATTACAAAGATATTTAGGCAGCTTAAATTATATATCTGCTTATATTAAAAATTTGTCACAAGATACTGCTATTTTATATGATAAGCTTAAAAAGAACCCCATTCCTTGGACTGAACAGCATACTCAAGCTGTTAGAAGAATCAAAGAAAAATTGAAATTTATTCCCTATTTGACCATAACAAATCCCAATTGGGAAAAAATTGTTGAGACAGATGCTTCTGATATAGGCTTTGGCGGTATTTTAAAACAAATAAAACCTCAAAGTAAAGAAGAATATCTTATTAGATTTCATTCAGGTAAATGCAACCCTGCTCAAAAAACTTACTCTACTGTTGCAAAAGAAATTCTTTCTATTGTTAAATGCATCTTAAAATTCCAGGATGATATTTATAACCAGAAATTTATTATAAAAACTTATTGTAAATCTGCCAAATATATGTTTCATAAAGATTTCAAACATGATGTTTCCAAACAAATGTTTGCACGATGGCAGGCAAATTTAGCACCTTTTGATTTCGAAACTATTTATAAGAAAGGAGAAGAGAATTCCCTTCCTGATTTCTTAACCCGTGAATATTTACAGAAATGATCAGAGGACGAGGTGAAACTTCCTCTTATAGAGGAAGGGGTTCTCGAGGAAGACCTCCAAATCAGAGATTAGTAGCACAAATTGGTAGCCAACGCCTTATAGGCCAAAACATTTCTGGTAGTAATACTATTCACCAAGATGATCCATTATATGGAGAATTCCAGGAATTTCTGAAGCAGAAAATAAAGATAAGGTAATATATGACTCTGAAAACTCTTATGAAAATATTGCAAAAGAGCATGACAATGACTCAGTAATATATACTGCTAATAAATATAAAGAGATTATTCTTCTTATAGAAGAAGATACTCATTGGAAGAATGACCCATGGGTCATTATGGATAGGTATTTATCACAGACATCATATGTAAATGGGGCATATAAGCCACGAGGATATTATGAGAATCTCCTGATCTCTACAAAAACACTAGAAATAACTCATTTTCAGAGTTATACTCAACAAACTGAAAACTTCAGTTTTTCAAATTTCATCATCAAGAAGATTATTTCTATTGAAGAATGGGGAATATCTACACTCTCAGAAAAAGAATTCTTTTTTTCCTAGAAACAAATAAATATCAAATATAATTTATGGGATTATATCGACAGTTTTCATAAAACTTTATTCTATGAAAATTCCAAAAAGAAACATTCTTGGTTTCTAAAAATTTGTGAAAATAATTTTCATAGCCCAATACCAAATTGGTTTGTTCAATGGTGGCAATTTTTTGGTCCATCATCTTCCATTCTCCCAGATGAGTATAAAAATTATATGGAGAAATGGATAAAGTTTTCTCCTAAAGTTATCCAAAACATAACATGGATTGACAACAATCTATCTTCTAATTTCTTTATTGAGTTTGGCATCCCTTGGATCTAGAAATGGCAGCCAGAGTTCGGTTATACTGATCACAATATCCCCTGCTTATGGAGAAAGAGTTTATCTAAATTTTGGGATAAACTACTCAGAATTGACCCTGACACTGGAACGCCATATGATATGGAAATACTGCTCAAAATGGAGGAGACCATTTCTCAATATCAGAAAAATACTGAAGACAAAGAAAAACAAAAAGAGACTATTAGTCCTTTCAAAATCATTACCCAGAAATATCAAGAAATTTATACAAAAAATCAGATGATTGATTTATATGTTGAAGAAATGAAGAAAGATCTCTTCAAAAATTTTGGACATTCTGATTCAAAATCTGATCACTCAATGACATCTGATGATAGCCAAAATCAATTCGTTAAATTAATGAATATGGAAGATGCTCAAGCACCAAAAGATGAACAGCTGGAAGAAAGTCAAATTGACACGACCTTTGAAAAGTTAAAGGCATACCTTAAAAAACAAATCAATAATTAATCTCTTTTGTCGTCCGTACTTTTATGAAGTAGTATTAGGTGGAATAGCATCTTATCTTTTAATTTTTGGTTTTGGAATCCGGGTTTGATGTCCGGCTCTTCCTATATATATGTGTGTCTCTATCTCTGTAAGAAGCAGACGGCAACTTACTCTATATTTCTCTCTCTGTAATAATATTATCCTTTTTTTTTTGTGGAATAAAAAGCTTGAAGTATTCTTCTCCTTCTCTGTAAGTTCTCTGTAAGTTTAAAATGTTTATTTATTAGTTTACTAAGCCTCATGATAGGCTAAGTGTTCTTTTTGCTAGATCATAATCTTAACTGGGATGACAAAGGTATTACAAGTCTCCTGTAAAGGATGGGAAGATGGTATGGTTAAATTTTTATAAGGTTCGGGGATAATTTTAAGTGGTTTCAGATCCATGTACTACCCCTCAGCTCATCCTTGCCTTGTTTATGGCGTTTCAAGAGCTTCCTAGGTATTTGTTTTGAATTTGGATCCAGTTACCTAGTCCCGGTAAATTTCTTATATTTTTGTAAAATGTTTAAGGTTTTAAACACCCCATATCTTCCTCTTTTACCTGGGATAAATGTGGGATAAATGGTATCATTATCAATATCATTATCATTATCATTATCATTATTATTATTATTGTTATTATTATTATGTCAAGTCTGAGGAACTTTTCCAGATCAGCTTAGAGCATATTGTGTATCAGATCTGACTGGAAAATGTTCAGCTCAGCAAAGAACAACTCAGATAGTTTTTGGATCAGATTGCATGAACAACTTATAGTTTTCACGTAATAGCTCAGAGCTCACAAGCTTTCAGATCGCGCATATAGCGAACAACTTAGAGCGTACAACACTCAAACGAGACGTGAATCTATCATAATAGCAATTGAAGCTCTAAATCATTGGATAAATTACCAGATGCTAATATTTGTTTGTTTAGGTGTTCCAATTGTACAGAATCTTCCTATATATAATATTCTTTGTTGTGTAATTAATTGAAATTCATAATATTTGTATATAAATTAATTATTTTAATTCATATCATTATAAATAGAACTTTGTATTATCGAGAAAAAAATATCGTCATAATTTAACAACCGATTTTAAAAAATATGGTCGAAATTAAAAAAAAAAGGTGTTTTAATTTCACATGACAACGATTTTATTTAACGATTTACAACGGATATTCACCATTGTTATAGGTTTAAACAACAATGGTTAAAATCCGTTGTCGTTAACCAGAACAACTTAAATACACGGGCTTCGACAATATGTTTATTTCATATTCAACAACGGATATTCACCGTTATTATAGGTTTAAACAACAACGGTAAAAATCCATTGTCGTTAACCGGGAATTTTAACAAGACGGGCTTTGACAACAGTTGATTTTCCTAATAGACAACGCTGTTGTCTATGACCTGTTTTGTAGTAGTGTAAATATCAGCTCGGGAGTTCAGATGGGGTGAATAAACTACTTCACAATTTTTCACAAAAATTCTTTTAAAACTATTTTACAAGCCTTCGGCTAACATCTAAGCTGAGTTACCAGCTTTGAGGATCTCAATATGCTCTGTTCTCTCAAGTGACAAAGATTTTTGTGGAATGAACTCGATTGACAGTCAACAGATATATAAAACTGAAAGCAGTAATAGAAAAAACGGATGCAGTAAAGTAAAGAGATCCGAGAGTTTGTTTATGGAAGTTCGGAGCTTAAAATCCTACGTCACCCCTTATTCCTTGTTCAGGAAAAGTTCCACTAGAAGATTTGATTACAGCAGCTCCTGCTCTAACCCAATCCAACAGCCCGCAAGCTGCGAGAACTCCTAGAACTTCTACGACACAAAACAGACTCTGTACTGCAAATACAATGGTTTCCTCTAAGCTGTTTCAGCTTACACAAGCTCTATGCAATCCGTTTTTTGATTTACAATGAATACAAAAAGTTACAGAGTGGTTACAACTCAGAACTACGAATTCGACTCTTTTGAGAGCAACGCTGTAAAGAAGAAGACGATGAATAGTGAAATTTTTGCGTGCGATATAATTTGTGTAGAGAAACTGTACGTCCCACTTTTTCGAATTGAAATTATAATAAATTGAGAGTTCAAAGAAAGATACTCAAAATTTTCACTTGGTCGAAAGACAATTAACCAATTGCTTCTGGACTAAATGTGATATTTTAGAAATTTCATATTTCGAACTTAGCAACAACTTAGAACTTATAAACGGTGCAGAATTCAAACAAACAATTACAAATTGATTTCTCTCGGGTTGCAGTGACTTCATATGAAATATATTATAAAAGTTCTATATCAATTGAAAAGAGAATTCAGATCACGATTGGAAAGAAAAGAACTCAAGGCTTTTAGGATATGCTGAAACTGGATTAAACCTTGCAAAATAATTCATTCAGTTTACAGATAACTGTATATAACATAACTGATACAAATTTAGTGTGAACTAAATTAACTTAAACTGAATTGAACAAAATTATGATCTGGATAGCACGAAAACGTAGGTTCCATGATAAACACCCCCGATCTGATTCAGCTCGCACCAACCAGAAATCTCTAAACCTGATCACCTGCACGTAGGAAAACTAGCGAGCCTAAATGCTCAACAAGCAAATCTTAGTATAACTAAAGCAGGCAATACATGCATAACAATAGCTTTAATGTATCTGAAATCTCGTAAGCTGCTAGAACTTAAAAGCTGAAAAACTGAATAATGTAATCTGGTAGCTAAAAAACTCCGATAACTAGTATATAACATAAACTGATACAAATTTAGTATGAACTAAATTAACTTAAACTGAAATTGAACAAAATTATGATCTGGATAGCACGAAAACGTAGGTTCCATGATAAACACCCCCGATCTGATTCAGCTCGCACCAACCAGAAATCTCTAAACCTGATCACCTGCACGTAGGAAAACTAGCGAGCCTAAATGCTCAACAAGCAAATCTTAGTATAACTAAAGCAGGCAATACATGCATAACAATAGCTTTAATTGTATCTGAAATCTCGTAAGCTGCTAGAACTTAAAAGCTGAAAACTGAATAATGTAATCTGGTAGCTAAAAACTACAAAAGCATAATTGCACATGTTTGAAATATACTGAAAAAATTTACTGATCTTTTAAAAGGAAGCAAACATTCTTTGAGTTGTGGTTATGAACCACTCTGTGCTCTGTTCTTATTTTCTACTGAAGTATGATGCAGAAGCTCACCTTAGGTCAATATCGCTTGATCAAGCTATCATCTGAAATCAGGAACTGGGAATAAATCCCAACTATGCTGTGAAGGGATAAATTGTTCGTCAATCATAAAGCCTTGTCCCTTCCAATGTGAAGGGGCACACTGGTTCGTCAGCAAGCGTCCTCACCCTTCTCTGCTGACCATCTGTTATCTTTGCCATAATCACTTTGAAATATACTTCCTTTAAATCTTTTCGTAAAACTTTCTTTTCACTGCTATTATTAAAATCTCTTTAGATGTTCGAAAACTATTGGGAGTTCTTCGGAACTCAATTCAAGAAATAAATTGAAATCAGCTCTGGCTACAGAAAGGAATAAAGAGCAGCAGAGCTCTGAGTTGGTGAACTATCTCTTGCAATGTGTATAACTACGAATAGATTGAAGTTACACCTACGGATCAAAGCTAAAGAAATGAAGAATTAAACTCAAAGTTACTGTATCAGTCCAGAGTGGACCTGAGCTAGATCAGGTCGGAGTATTATTAGCACGCGAGCGTACTGGTTAAAAACATAAACCAGCTCTGGGCTTTTTGGTCAAGTGAAATCAACACAGAGTGGACTATTAGATCATGAATAACTAAACGAAGAAATCAGAACGCAAGTGGACTAGAAATGAAATCCTATCTCAAGCGGACTGGACAACCAGATCGCGACTAGAAAACCAACTCGGGTAAAATGAATAGGTCACAAACCTAGTTCAATAACAACTACTAGCTTGGAAGATTTTTGTAGTCTGAATCATTCGAAAAATATCTAAGGAAAACTCCAGTAAACAAGAATAGGTAACATACTTGTAAGCTACTGACACAAAAATGCGTAAGCTGCTTGTAAGCTACTTACAAAACATCCCAGAAAACTCAAGAATAAACTAAACGAATATCATCAAACATTTCCTAATTAACTTTCCTGAATAAAAATGTAAAGCCCGAGAAATCCATAAATCCACCATTTAATTTTTATAGAAGGGTTTAACTGTTATTTATTTCTGAGCTTAGCTTTTCAGCTTTTGTCTGAGCTGGTTCCTTCGGCTTTTATCTGGTGGTTCGCGGGTGGTCCGGTTTGGCGAGAGTCAACCCAAGCACGGTCCGATTGCAGTTAAAAAAATAATTATATTTCTTTTACAAAATGATTGCAGTGGCACGCTTACAACCTAATTAAGGCAACTCAAATGCTGTTAGCACGCCTAAAAAGCACTGTAATGATTTCTGTTGGCGTGGACGGGATTGGGTGACGCTTGCTATTCCTAGCTACTGTATTAGCAAGGCTGTAAGGGTGTTCCCCATACCACAAACCAACCAAAATACTTTCTTCGGAGCTAGCAGACAATCGTGCTTATGGAAGATTTCATAGCCAGAGCTGGTCCCTGCAACCCGGTGACCAGCAAAGACAAGTAACTCTGTCTACTTTCGTGAAAGCATAGTATTGTTCTTTCATTCTGTGTGCTTTCTATTTCTCTTGTTTCAGAGGTTTGAGCTTTTTTTAAAAGTTTCTGTTAAAGTTAATTTCAGAAGTTTTGGTGAAGACAAATAAAAGAGATTAATCGGCTCAAAGACACAAGATCTGGACGAAGCTTAAAGCATTGAATACAGAAACCAGATAGGAGAAGAGCCAAGCTGATTAAGTTCAAACCAGCTCAGGATATTTTGTTGCGCTCGTTAAGGACAAACCAACAAAGGTAATCTAGTCAAGCTGGTTAAGGTCAAGCCAATTCAAGAATTCAAGCTTGAAATAGTAAAAACAGATTGAAATTACATCATTTCAGAAGAGCAGTAAAACAGGGGTTTAAAGTTGAGAGAACAGATCGTAGTGGAAAAGTGGTATGATAAACCAACTGGAAGACCAGCTTGGTAAACCAGCTCGAAGCAGATTGGTTTTACAGGTGTTATTGTACTAAATATGTGAGTGAACAAAATTGGTTATCCGGTTAGAACAGAATAAGATCAAGAGCAGATCGGTTTAGAGAAGATTGGAAAAAATCAGTGTAGACCAGATTAAAGCAATATAACAAACAGACCAGATCAAATAACCAGCTAAGTTAAGGACACTTTAGCAAATTGAATTTAAGAATGTTTGAGGCTACGTATAGTTTGATGTGAGACGTTTGACTTCTCTGCAATGATTTGTAGTCATTGGAACTACTTTCAGCTAACTCCTGATTTATATATTTGATTCAAACTCAAAACGGCACAGAGTTGCTAAAAAGGAAAATGCATTTAATGGAGATGTACGAACATCATACAGGCATTTAAGTCGCCGTCGGAATTTCAATTTGGACACATTCGACGTGTCTACTGGTAACATTTATTACCGTTGTATCCAAAGAGTATAAATAGAAGAGAAGATCCGCTGCGAACGGGTTACGAGTTACAAATCACGAGCTAAGAACTTACAAGCTTTCAAGAGCGAACTGGAACAAAGTTTCTCTATCAAACCAACTCACAGCCAGTGACACACGTACAGATTACTTATTCAATTATTTGTGTCACACAATCTTCTGTACACACTTATGTAGTGTTGAGCCTTCATTGTAAATCATAAACAGAGAGTGTTGAGTGCTAGATTTGCACAACCAGCTTAGTGCTGAGTTCATTGTATTTGCGAACCAGATCGCGGGTCTGGATTCGTTGGTTGAGTGCTAGGAGTTCTTGCAGCTGCTGGCTGTTGGATTGGGTTTGTACATGTGGTTGTATAAATTAAATCTTTTAGTGGAAATCCTTCCCGTTGAGTAAGAAGGGGAGACGTAGGAGAGTTAACTCCGAACATCCAGAAACAAATCTCTTGATCCCGTATCTTTTACATTCACGCATTTGTCCAACTGTTCACTGTTGAATCGTGTCAGGCCTCGGGCTCATCTCAGAGTAAAACCACGCAAACAATAGCGTAAGCAATAAAATAGTGGTTAATTTTCGCTTTTGGCCTGACTGAAAGATTACATAATTTAAAATATAACAATACTCAAAATATTCCAGTTTTTAAAATAACTCAGTACAACAGTACAACATTCAACAGATACAAGCACTACAGAATACAACTGGAATGCAATAAAGCACAGGGCACTCCCCGGCTAACAATGCTTATACATATAGGCTACACATTAACTGGGACACTCTAACCACCTCCTGGGGCACCTCCAGCTGGGTCAACTCCACTACCAGCTGAGTAACCATGGTACCCTGAAAACACATACACAGGAAAACAACACCATCCCCAGAGGTACATGGGGTCAAACCCCAGTACGGAGAGCAATATAAAACAGCAAATGGAAAGCAATAGATAATATGCAAATGCTATGCATGAACAGCTGAGTACAGGCGGAAGGCTACAACCAATGGCAGGGAGCCAGAATCTCAAAGCTGATCAAGAACATATACGAATCAACTTAGTAACAGTGGCCATGGGGTGTGTGAGTAGATGGAACTACCCACTCGTCTCAACACACGGCACCAGATGCAAAACATAGCTCAACCCGCTGTTGCCCAACTCATGAGGTGTGGAAGCTATCCACTCCGCTCATAGTGGCTAACAGATCCCAGCAGGGAGATGAGGTACGGGAGTTACCCGCTCAGCCTCTAACAGCATCCTGGTACGCACAAATCAATACAACAAGGCACCAAAAGGCACACTCCGCTCATAGTGGCTAACAGATCCCAGCAGGGAGATGAGGTACGGGAGTTACCCGCTCAGCCTCTAACAGCATCCTGGTACGCACAAATCAATACAACAAGGCACCAAAAGGCACGGCTACAACAGATCTGAGCTCAATATGATAAATACGTGTATGCAACGGATAAAATTTCCAACACATAACATATGCAACGAAGCAAAGCATACACAAAAACAAGCATAATCACCCATGCTCAATCCAAAGCTGTAAAACAAGCTCACATCCGTACCTCAAATCTTCTGAGCTATAATTACAACAAAGCAGTCCCGACCAACATAGATCTCACACCTGCTAAGCCAAACACAGATACTAACTCAGGGATAGAAGCACAGAAACTACGAATTGGGAGCCACGAGCTCAACCAAAACTGTCCTACCCTTCTTACACAACAGAAGGCTCTAACCAAAGCACAAGGTAGAATCTTAACACTTACCGAACAAGCTACCTGAACGGCAGGCGAAATACGACGCTTATGCTAACAGACTAGAGAAGGGAGATGTCTTCGCACACCTCACCAGCTTCACGCAAGCTTCCAAAAGTAGCACCAAACGAAGCGTCTTAGCAAGAGGAATCCAGCGCTACCACTCTTACTTCAATCGGATCTATCTATCATCGGCAATCGGAGAAGATAGGGTTCGGTAAACAGTAGCTAGGGTATCGCGACAGAGTTAGCTCACTGGAAATATTACTAAGTTTCAGGCTGAATAAAAAAGAACGAAGACAAGCTTCTCCATATAAAGGTTAGATCTGCTCAAATCTGAAGAACAGAACCTACCGACAACTTAAGTTTCCAAACTAATTTCCCACTCAGATCTGAATCTCACAACAGATCTGTCTCTACGCCAAGACAGGTCTCGACTCATCGAAAATGACGTCGCACAAAGTCTACTGTTGCATCTAGACACGTCACCCGCTACTCAAATCTGAAATGCTAACCAGCAACGCAACACTTAGATCTCATCGAAATCTGAAGACCAACGCCTCAAATCTGAATCTCGCTTGCTAACACAAAACACTGTCGTTCCAACTAATCCAAACGACGTAGTTTAACTACTCGCTACAGGAACACGCTAGCGAACTCATACCGGCCTAACGACAACAGATTCCATCACCACTGCTGAACGCGATCACTCAGTGATGGTCAACACTCACATCTGATCAGTTCTCGCGAGAAAATCCAACTCTCTAGATCTGTTCTAAGGACTTATACAAACCCGATAACTTCACCAAGCATACCAACTCAAAGCTGTTTCATCCCATATCTGCTCAAGCCCAAATTTGGTCTATGTTAACCCGGTTAATTAACTCAATTAATCTTATTAAACTTTCGAGTCTCACATCTCTCCCCCACTAAAATAGGAATTTGTCCTCGAAATCAAACAACTTCAGATCTGAATAGACTCAACCAACCCAAGAGTTCAAGATAACTGGGAAAGAAACCACAAGTAACGAAACAACTACCGGAATCTGATACTATACTCACACAAACAGATGCAGCCACTCGTGCTGCATCTTCTCTTCCAGTTCTCACGTAGCTTCCTCTCTACCGTGCTTGCTCCACTGGACCATCACCAAGGGAATGGTCTTATTCCTCAGCTGGTTCTCTTTTCTATCTAAGATCTGCAAGGGACATTCAACATAGCTCAAAGTTCTATCTAGCTCAACCTCGTCAGTTCTCAACACATGCGAGGGATCTGGCTCATACTTCCTCAACATCGACACATGGAAAACATCGTGCAAGGAGGACAAATCTGGTGGCAACAACAACTGATATGCCAAAGGGCCAATCCTCTCAGCTATCTCATAGGGTCCAACATAACGAGGAGCCAACTTTCCCTTGAGACCAAATCTCATAACACTGCGAAAAGGAGAAACCTTAAGGAAAACTAGGTCACCAACCTCAAACTCCAAAGGCCTATGCCTCTTATTCGCATAACTCGCTTGGCGATCTTGTGCAGCTTGCATTCGCTGGAGAATCAGATCCACTTGATCTCTCATCTGCTGCACAAATTCTGGAGAAGACAACTGCTTCTCTCCCACTTCTTCCCAACATACGGCGATCTACACTTCCTGCCATACAAAGCTTCAAATGGTGCCATCCCAATCGTGACCTGATAGCTATTATTATAGGAAAACTCAACCAAAGACAATGAATCTTGCCAGATACCACTAAAATCCATTACAACAGCTCTCAACATATACTCTAAAATCTGGATAGTCCTCTCAGATTGGACATCTGTCTGGGGATGATATGTTGTACTCATCGCCAATCTGGTACCCAAAGCTGTTTGCAAACTCTTCCAAAACGTGGAAGTAAACCTCGGATCATGATCTGAAACGATAGAAACCGACACACCATGCAATCTCACCATGAAATATATGTACCACTCTTACTTCAACCGGATCTATCTACCGTCGGAAATCGGAGAAGATAGGGTTCGGTGAACAGTAGCTAGGGTATCGCGACAGAGTTTGGTCACGGGAAATATTACTAAGTGTCAGGATGAATAAACAAGAACGAAGACAAGGTTCTCTATATAAAGGTCAGATCTGCTGAAATCTGAAGAACAGAACCTACCGACAACTTAAGTTTCCAAACTAATTTCCCACTCAGATCTGAATCTCACAACAGATCTGTCTCTACGCCAAGATAGGTCTCGACTCATCGAAAAGACGTCGCACAAAGTCTACTGTTGCATCTAGTCACGTCACCCGCTACTCAAATCTGAAATGCTAACCAGCAACGCAACACTCTGATCTCATCAAATTGTGAAGACCAACACCTCAAATCTGAATCTCGCTCGCTAACCCAAAATGTTATCGTTCCAACTAATCCAAACGACGTAGTTTAGCTACTCTCTACAAGAACACGCTAGCGAACTCATACCGGCCTAACAACAACAGATTCCATCACCACTACTGAACACGATCACTCAGCGATTCCGGAGCCACAATGGTTGTGGGCCCACGGCTAGCTGTATCCCTGAACCATTGAGGGTCACACAAGTACTGGATTTGAGATTCCCGCACGGATACTCAGCTCAATGTGTTGAGCATACGAAGAGGATTTTGGGGAGTTCGACTTCCTAAAAGTCAACAGGGGTCAAATCGGGATTTCTCGCTGTTGAGGGGCAAAACGGTCATTTTGCACTGGGGTTCTGAAAAACTGTTTTTTCAGATCATAGTATTCAGTTTTGGAAACTGAGTCGATCCATCCGATCTGAGCGGCGATCTGAGTTATAATGAAGTCTCGGTGATGGGGATGAACTGAATGTTCATCCGTTGGACCCGGGCCCGTTGGGCCGGTCCAAGTCCATCTTTAGCCACGTGCTGCCGGAATTTGTTCCGGCCAATCTTTCGAGGAGAGTCCGTCCACGCCGATCTCGTCAGGCCTTCTAGTGCAGGCTGACGAAGGAATCCCGTCTCCGGTCATGGACCTGATTGACGTTATCTACCGCAATCTACCGTGAAGTGCCGGTTTCCTTGAGAAACTGGTCGGAGCCAGGCATGAGTAGCCAGCAAGGTAGTGATCCTAACGTCCTATGAATGTCATGGATTGATTGTTTGTTTTAAACTGTATTGATCATCTCCCGATAATTTTTTTCTTCCGCTGCCTCTCCGGGAGGCGTGATCCGGATCCGCCGTGGTTCCCAACAATGCCATCACTTCATAAGAGACCATATGCTAAAGAAGGATGTTCGAGTGGAGCATGTGCCAAAAAATCAGCAAGTAGCTGACATCTTCACCAAGCCTCTGCCAGACGATAAGTTTTCTTATTTTAGAAACATTTTAGGTCTCTTGGATATGTCTTGATTATGTTCAGCATGCATATATTTAGGGGGAACAAAATGATTCAAACTATAATATGAAAGTCCGCTGTTTGTCGCCAAGCTGGTCGGTTTCGCGCTGATTCCATCTTAGTGATATACACAGTATGATATTATCACGGTGTTTGAATAAATTGTTCTCATGCTGGTATAAAGTAAATCGAACGGTTGAGATTGGTTTGTCTTTTATTCATTTTAAATCGGACGATCATCCTTCTGGAATTTCAAATGACTTTTAAATGTGATGATGACACGTGTCCACTCTAAACCTCTGTCTCTCCCCGTTCGTACATAAACAGTTTCATTTTACTTTTTACAGTACACTTTCAAATTTCACGTATTCTAGTAATCTAGCAAACAACATAACCGCATTTTCTTGCAATCATTCACAGTTTCTTTATTTCATCACCTTTACTCTCAGAAATGGCTGCTTCCTTCTTCGTTAACGCTATGAAGATAGATTTTGCATCTGTGCGCTATGGAGCACACTGTAATGGCCAAGATGTTTAAGTCCCTGGAGTACAAATGGCTTAAGGGGTTTATGGAGGCATTGGGTTCAATTTATGAGGCTGCTGTGGTTGAGTTCTTCACTAATGAGAAAGTTATCGCTGGAACGATTGTAAGTTTCATCGCTAATCGGAAACTGGAACTGACAAAGGACGTGCTTGCCGAAGCTTTTGGTCTACATAATGACCAATTAGGTAGGGATATGCGTAGGAGGTTTTCTGGTTCTACCACTGTCTGGGTAGGGATGACTAATTTTCTTGATATCCCTACCCAAACAGTGGTGGATATGCGTAGGAGGTTTTCTGGTTCTGATGTGCCATCTAGGGCACCTAACAAAAAGAAGGTGTGAGGACTAGAAATTTATTAATTGGTGATTAATGAAAATAATCAGATCTGGACAAGGATTAACAAAGGTGATGTTAACCATCGGGTTTTAAGATTTGAAGGATTTGGTTTTTCTGTTGGTGATTTTCAGATTTTCAGATTGAGGTAGAACATATCAGATGTGGACTGTTGGTCGCTATTGGGTAGCTTGGAACAGATCCGAGTGGCGCAAGAGGATTTGTGAAGATCGTATTTTGGGTATGAACCATTGTGTGTATCACGTTGGATTGATGAGTATGTCGGGAATGGATTTCTGGAAGACATCGGATTTGAGGTGTACCGCTTTGAGAAGGTAAGTCATTAGGATTTCCACGTGATTGCTAGAGAGAATCAGATTTGAGATGCTCTAGAGACTCTGAGCTGAGGGAAGAGATTTGAGTAGTTGAATCTAGAGTTTGAGGTAATGCGATGTCGTATCGTGTTATCAGATTTGACGTTGGTTGAGTGAAATCTGTTCAGAGGGAGTGAGCAGATGTGCGCGTCTATTTGGGGAAGTCAAGTGTTGGTCAACGGTACTATGTGGACCGGTCCGGTTCGTGAGTTGGTGTAGACTGATGCGGTTTAATGATTTCATATTTGACCAAATCTGGATGAGCGAGCGAGCATTTGTCGCGAGATCTGTATGCTTGGAGCGGGACTCCAACGTGAAGTCGTTTAGTGATTGCTCGTGAGGATAGTGTAGCAGAGCCAGATCTGAGTTAGCGCTAAGATTTGAGATGGCGCTCAGATCTGAGGTAGCGTCCAGATTTGAGTGATTGACTTTCACTGTAGCTTTGACTGGAAAATTTAAATATAAGTTTCCAGCAACACTTAGTCGATTTCGAACCCGATATTTCTTATATTCTTCCCGAGATCTTTGCGAACCCTTACTGTTCATCGAACCCTATTTCTTGAGATTGCCATCGAATGACGCCGTCGTTTGGAGCAAGGCTGGTGGCGCTGAGTTCGTATCTCTTAGAGCTTTCGATTGGTACCAGTTTGGAGACTTGAATCGACGGGTTGAAGGAGCACGGAGTAGTTACAGAGTTCGACATCTTCATGATTTTTGGATATATAGCTTCCCCCGTTCCTTTAGCGCTCTTGAGTAAGTGATTTCTTCTCGTTCTAAGCTTCGATTAAGGCTGGTTGACCTTACGTTTGTTAGAGTAGATGCCCAACTAGCCAACTTATGTCGTGTGGGTTTTATTGACTCTTGTGTGTAACGGTCTTTATTTATGATATACGCATTTTCTTTATGGCATTCTTTATTTTCATTATGATTATAATGTTAACAATTGTGTTGGATAAAGACCTAGAATGCACCATAGTGTATGTTAGATGTGATAGTGGATGTGATGGCTATCATGAAACACATCTAATAGTCACTGTGTATTCTGAACACGTTCCTAGTCGATTGGGCCGTCAAAATGAGGATAAGGCCGCCCGAGCTTGAGACTAGCATCTGCGATATGAAGTACCATGTTTCATTGATAGGGAACATTGTGATATTCTGAGCATGCAGATGGATAGTGACCTGGTGATCTATCGAACTACCCTCGTTCGGACTTTCCAAGTGGTTACCATTTGTCGAGTGGATAAGTCCGAGGTCTTGGTTGTACTGATTAGTCCTCACTACTCGAAACGTCATTGAGACTCTACATGATAGGCGCCTCACTTTGACCCGTTTACCGACTCACTTGGGGTCATTAGGTGGCGGGATTGGGTGAGGTCCCGATGCATATAGGAGTTGATGCTTCGTTGTCGAGGATTCACCTCTCGCTTTCATGCGTGGATATCCTATGCTCTCTGAGGAGGTAATAGTGTATAAATCTCTGGCCAGAGTACTGGATGTGTTTTAGGTAAATGGGTTTACCTAGTAACACTCGCGATGTCACTATTTGATCTCCAAGATGTATGCATAGCTATCGGTCCTTAGCGACTCTCGATTTACCAATGGTCGTTGATCTGATCGGGATATATGTGTTTAAAGGACCGTACTGTACGCAAACCACGACCAACTGGTTCTTGCAGGCACTATCAGTGATACCTAGGGGATGATGGGGCGATGTTGTTAGGCGCTTTACCATGATCCGATGGGCAAGTCCGAAATTGTGATTTCGGAGTCACAATGGTTGTGGGCCCACGGCTGGCTGTATCCCTGAACCATTGAGGGTCACACAAGTACTGGATTCATGATTCCCGCATGGAAACTAAGCTCAATGTGTTGAGCTTGGAAGAGGATTTTAGGGAGTGCGACTTCCTAAAAGTCAACATGGGTCAAATTGCGATTTCCCAAAGTTGAGGGGCTAAACTGTAATTTTGGACTAGGTGATCTGAAAAATTGTTTTTCGCATCATAATATTCAGTTTTGGAAACTGAGTTGATCGGTCCGATCTGATCGTCGATCGGAGTTATGATGAAGCCGCAGTGATTTAAATGAACCGAATGTTCATATGGATGTGTTGAGCTTGGAAGAGGATTTTAGGGAGTGCGACTTCCTAAAAGTCAACATGGGTCAAATTGCGATTTCCCAAAGTTGAGGGGCTAAACTGTAATTTTGGACTAGGTGATCTGAAAAATTGTTTTTCGCATCATAATATTCAGTTTTGGAAACTGAGTTGATCGGTCCGATCTGATCGTCGATCGGAGTTATGATGAAGCCGCAGTGATTTAAATGAACCGAATGTTCATATGGACCTGGGCTAGACCCAAGTCCAATGGGCCGGTTCAAGCCCATCATGGGTCTATATGTTGATATGACCTAGGGCTACAATCACAACTAACTAACAACCTCATACCCTAGTCTCTATAGCCGCCGCCCCTCCTCTCCATAAGCCTCGCCGCCGTCGGCCTCCAAGCGCCGCCGCCGCCGCCCGCCGCCGGTGACTTCGTGATCGGACTTGTTCCGATCAGCATGACGAGGAGATTACGTTCGTGCCAACTTGGTCAGGCCTTCTAGTGCAGGCTGACGAAGGAGTCTTGTTTCCGGTCGTGGACCTGATTAGGAGGATCTACCGCCGCCTACATTTCAAGAGCCAGAATTCCCTGTGAATCTAGTTGGAGCTAGGCGCCTAGACGCCAGCAAGGTAGCGATTCAAACATCCTCTGTATGTTTATCGTTGGTTTTATGATATGTATTGTACGTTTCCGGGGAAAAAGTTTAACTTCCGTTGCGCCCAACGGGATCCGGATCCGCCACTTTCGCCAACAACATTGTACAGCCGTGTCTGGTCTGGTTCTTTTGACCATGGATAGTAGGTTGAATAGGCTTAGATATGAGTTGATTGCTTTTGACAGATTTGAGATTTTAAGCAGCTTTTATTGAGCTCGTCGAAAGCTGATAGGAAAGTAAACCTGAGCGGGTTGTTGGTCCTCTGTCTTCGTAAGATCTGTTGAGGTATTAGCTACTGAGGAAGGTACGAATGAGCTTATTTAAACAGCTTTGGCATAAGCATGAGAATATTTCCAGTATGTTGAGAATGATGTGACTGAGTGTTTACATGAACAGATTTGCCTGACTGTGATTTGATTATCTGTTCTGTTTGCGTATGATTTATGTATGTTAGTGAATTGATATGGCCTAGCATTCACGCATACATATTGAGCCTGAATTTGATTGATGCCCGAATTCAGCTAGCGTTGTGATCGGCCGGCTGAGTTGCCACGCCTGAAAGGTCCAATGCTATCATCGAGATGGTGGCCGGCTAAGTTGTCGTGCCTGAAGACCACTGAGATGTGATGGTCGCATCTGAAGATCATGGAGCGATGATTTCCACCGGCTGATTGACTGTGCGTGGTGTTGAGGCTCCATTGAGATTTGAATTGCCAGCTGAGTTGTTGGCCTTGATTACCGATGTTCTTTGGTACCCTCATGTATATCATGACTTGAAATATTGCATGTTTTATGAATTGCTGTTTTATGAGTGCTCTTCGTACTGAGGTTTGCCCTCGTTTATTTCCATGTTTCTGGGCTGCTTTGGTCTGTGTTGGACTTTGCAGGTTCTTCAGGTAATCCAATTGGGCAGAGTGGAACGCCTGCTGGAAGATCCCCGCTTTGAGTCCCAGTTATGTAATTATGTATTGATATATTGAGCCAGGGGATGTCCTGTGCCTACAGTATTTGAGGGGATCTGTATTTGATACTTGTTGCTTGTTGCTGATGTTGTTGGATTTTGAGTTTAAATCCTTATTTTGATTACGAACTTATTTTGAATGATATTTTGAATCAGACCCAAATTCGAAAATTTTTAAGCCCAAATCTTAATGCTTCCGCGTAATTGTGCTTACTTGAGTATCTAATCTATGCATTAGAGCATCGGGCCTGACAGAAGGAGATGAA
This sequence comes from Dorcoceras hygrometricum, assembly GCA_001598015.1. Lineage (NCBI taxonomy): Eukaryota > Viridiplantae > Streptophyta > Magnoliopsida > Lamiales > Gesneriaceae > Dorcoceras > Dorcoceras hygrometricum. The sequence continues at coordinate 18,618 of KV014388.1, read as the reverse complement.
AATGGAGTATCGTCTGTTGCACGACATTGTCGCCAAGGCACTGTGTGCCAAAGCGGGTTATTTTGACATGGTTAGAAGCGAAAAGTTTGATCTGATGGTAGCCATCACTGCTAGCTTGAAAATCAACTGGGCATAGGTTCTGTTTCAGACTTTTGGTGTCGATGATAAACACTCCAACCAAGCAGTCACAAGGTTTTGCTGTCCAAGTGTTCTGTTACATAATTTGGTAAAAGCGGATCTTGGAGAGTTGGTGAAGTTGCACCCACAAAAAGTACTTACCAACAAATCGGTTCACACTTATATAAAGAAAAATCTGAATGTGGTTCCAGCTGGTGAGACCAGCAAGGTGTCGAGAGCTACAGCAAGTGAACAACAATCTACTGCTGATGGGCCTCAGGCACTCCCTGTCAGGCCCTGTGCACAAAACAGAGATTAAACACGGAAAATCAACTATGGAAGCATTAAAAGTGGCTAAAATTTTTCGATTTTGGCCTGACTTAGAAAAAATAATTTCAAAATACACTTACACTCAAAATATTGGTTTTACAACAATCAAAAGTTGCACACAACAGCTACGAATACAGCATGTACCAGCATACAAAGTCAAAAGAAAACAAAATTTAGTTACAACGGTAGCACGGGGCATTCCCCGGAAACAACCAATACATATATATATATACACCAGCTGACTCACCTCCTCGGCCAGCTGAATAACCTGGAAAATCTGAATGGCACATACAAACCAAACAGCCCCAAAGGGACAGGTGTCAAAGCCCAGTACGGAGAGCAGCTTAAAACAGAAATTAGACAGCAACAGATATAGAATGTCAGGCCTCGTGCTCACAACAGAGTAAACTCACATAAACACGAGCGGAAGCTACTAAAAAGCGGGTAAAATTTTTGCTTTTGGCCTGACGGTTTAAAACAATATAATTTAAAATACGACGATACTCAAAATAGATATCCCAGTTTACAAAAACCAACCAAACAAAGGCTACAACAAACAAAAAGGCAGCACAGAAAATGGTATCCCCTGACTATTAGCCAGCTACAATAAACTAAGCATCACCCGGGACATCCCACCCGCGGTGATACCAGTGCATATAATACATAACTGGGACACTCTAAACACCTCCTGGGGCACCTCCAGCTGGGTGAAATCCATGACCAGCTGTAAAACCTGGATTCCCTGAAAACAACACAGACAACAAAATAACCAAGCCCCAGAGGGACATGGGGTCAAACCCCAGTACGGAGAGCAACTATAAAATAGCAGTAAACAGCAAGAATAAAATGCAGATGCTATGCATGAGACCAGGGACAACAGTCGAAGGCTACAACCAAGGAAGAGAGCCAAAGAACTCAATGCACAGCTCAACGGAATCTGCAATAGATATGTGTGGCCACGGTGAGTGTAGGACATGTGGGAGCTACCCACTCACCCCTACTCTCCCACCAATACAGGATGCATCAACAGCTCAAACTGCCGTTGCACAACCTATGAACTGTGGTAGTTAACCACTCGGTGCATAGGGGCTAACAAACCCCAGCAGGGAGATGAGAGTGCGGAATCACCGCTCGCCCTCGCATCCTGGTAAGAAAACAGAGCAACAACAACGAACCAATGGCTGCAATAGCTGAAATGAGATGATAATGCGTGTATGCAACAACTAGCATAACTCAAATGCAAAACAGCAATCACAACAGCAAACATACAGAACCATCTCACGAAATCAGCAACTACAATTCACTCAAGCCATAAACCTGCTGATTCACAAGCTCCAAATCCGTACCTTAATTCTGAGCACAATTACCACAACAAGGGACCCGAGAGATCTGGATGAAACCTGCTAAACTCACAACGCACAGATCTCAAAAGCTACACAGAAGGTCACGATAATTCACAGTAACTTACGGCTGGGAGTTACACACTACAACCAGCAATTACTCTACCATTCTACTCAACAGGAAGCTCAATAACAAAGCTCTAAGGTAAGATCTTATCACTAATTCAAAAGGCTACTTGAATAGCGAACACACGGCCGAAGTAAACAACTTCGTGATCTTACTTCCAGCTAACAACAGCCTCCGAGAATGATATAGAATGAAAGAGCTTCATGAGAGGAGTCCACCGCTACCTCAAACGTACTAAACGGTGACCAGAAACGACGGGAATTGCCGGAGAAATGCTACGGTGAACAGTGTTCTAGGGTTCGAAGCAAAGAACAACAATCGGGAGAAAAATATTGCTAAGTATGGAATCTGATATCTAGTCGAAGACCAAGTCTCCTAATATATACACACTTCTCACCAGCTGACAGCAGTAAGAACAACTCCACCGACAAAACCATTCGACATCGCTGAAAACCCAACCAGCAGTCGAATGACAAACCAACAGCTGAATATACTACAACAGATTCCTACTGCTGGACACTAAAATAGTCAACAGCTGGAAAACCCAACGGCTGAATTCCTCAAACAACTCTACGCAAAACGGCGTCGCATCAACTTAACCAAACGACGTCGCACAGCACACTTCTTCCCTACTGTCAACAGCTGATCAACCAAACCAGCGACTGGATGAAATAACTCATCAGATTCCTCAACAGTAAACGTATAACGCGACCACCAGCTGATACCCAAAATGCTGCGTTTCAACTAAATGCAAACGGCGTCGCATAACCAACAGCTGACCGCTACTAGAGGAAACACACCAACTGCTGAATTCCCAAAATGACGTAGTTTCACCCAACGGCTGGTCGCTACTAAGAAATGCGCTAACAAACCAACAGCTGGTTCCTGTTCACCAAAACGTCGTCGCTTCAGGGTTCTATAATGCTGTCTGCTGATTCTTGCGACTAAAACACCAACGTAAGAAATCCACGTCAGCGCTGCTGCTGCTTCTCTTGCAACAGCTGGTAGCAATACAACGACTGAATCCAACACTTAGACAAAATTCAAAAATACAAAAAATTCCAGAATTGCTCTAAATGTGATTTCTGACCCGAAAATACAAACGAACTTTCAAATAGAAAGCTGAAGCACCAGAATTCCTTAAAAACCGATTAATCCAACAATTAATCTTCTACTACATTTTCAGGTCTCACATAGAAGAATTTGCAATCATGAGGACAACAATTGAAAGGGCAGAAGGATACAATCGAAACCAAAAGCCAAAAAAGTTCAAGAACCAGCTCAGCAGCGAGCACAGATCGAAAGGAATGAAGTGGCCACGAGGAACGTGAGAGCGTGGTAGCTATCCACTCGTCTCAACACTGTACCAGAGCATAAACCAAATTACTCAACCTACTATTGCCAAAGCTTATGAGAGCGTGGTAGCTATCCACTCGTCTCTGGCGGCTAACAACTAGTAACCAAGCCCCAGAGGGACATGGGGTCAAACCCCAGTACGGAGAGCAACTATAAAATAGCAGTAAACAGCAAGAATAAAATGCAGATGCTATGCATGAGACCAGGGACAACAGTCGAAGGCTACAACCAAGGAAGAGAGCCAAAGAACTCAATGCACAGCTCAACGGAATCTGCAATAGATATGTGTGGCCACGGTGAGTGTAGGACATGTGGGAGCTACCCACTCACCCCTACTCTCCCACCAATACAGGATGCATCAACAGCTCAAACTGCCGTTGCACAACCTATGAACTGTGGTAGTTAACCACTCGGTGCATAGGGGCTAACAAACCCCAGCAGGGAGATGAGAGTGCGGAATCACCGCTCGCCCTCGCATCCTGGTAAGAAAACAGAGCAACAACAACGAACCAATGGCTGCAATAGCTGAAATGAGATGATAATGCGTGTATGCAACAACTAGCATAACTCAAATGCAAAACAGCAATCACAACAGCAAACATACAGAACCATCTCACGAAATCAGCAACTACAATTCACTCAAGCCATAAACCTGCTGATTCACAAGCTCCAAATCCGTACCTTAATTCTGAGCACAATTACCACAACAAGGGACCCGAGAGATCTGGATGAAACCTGCTAAACTCACAACGCACAGATCTCAAAAGCTACACAGAGGGTCACGGTAATTCACAATAACTTACGGCTGGGGGTTATACACTACACCCGAATATTGCTAAGTATGGAATCTGATATCTAGTCGAAGACCAAGTCTCCTAATATATACACACTTCTCACCAGCTGACAGCAGTAAGAACAACTCCACCGACAAAACCATTCGACATCGCTGAAAACCCAACCAGCAGTCGAATGACAAACCAACAGCTGAATATACTACAACAGATTCCTACTGCTGGACACTAAAATAGTCAACAGCTGGAAAACCCAACGGCTGAATTCCTCAAACAACTCTACGCAAAACGGCGTCGCATCAACTTAACCAAACGACGTCGCACAGCACACTTCTTCCCTACTGTCAACAGCTGATCAACCAAACCAGCGACTGGATGAAATAACTCATCAGATTCCTCAACAGTAAACGTATAACGCGACCACCAGCTGATACCCAAAATGCTGCGTTTCAACTAAATGCAAACGGCGTCGCATAACCAACAGCTGACCGCTACTAGAGGAAACACACCAACTGCTGAATTCCCAAAAAATGACGTAGTTTCACCCAACGGCTGGTCGCTACTAAGAAATGCGCTAACAAACCAACAGCTGGTTCCTGTTCACCAAAACGTCGTCGCTTCAGGGTTCTATAATGCTGTCTGCTGATTCTTGCGACTAAAACACCAACGTAAGAAATCCACGTCAGCGCTGCTGCTGCTTCTCTTGCAACAGCTGGTAGCAATACAACGACTGAATCCAACACTTAGACAAAATTCAAAAATACAAAAAATTCCAGAATTGCTCTAAATGTGATTTCTGACCCGAAAATACAAACGAACTTTCAAATAGAAAGCTGAAGCACCAGAATTCCTTAAAAACCGATTAATCCAACAATTAATCTTCTACTACATTTTCAGGTCTCACATAGAAGAATTTGCAATCATGAGGACAACAATTGAAAGGGCAGAAGGATACAATCGAAACCAAAAGCCAAAAAAGTTCAAGAACCAGCTCAGCAGCGAGCACAGATCGAAAGGAATGAAGTGGCCACGAGGAACGTGAGAGCGTGGTAGCTATCCACTCGTCTCAACACTGTACCAGAGCATAAACCAAATTACTCAACCTACTATTGCCAAAGCTTATGAGAGCGTGGTAGCTATCCACTCGTCTCTGGCGGCTAACAACTAGATCAGCAGGGAGATGAGGAGCACGGTATTGCCGATCGTCCTCAACAGAAAGCATCCTGGTACACATGGGTTAGCACAACAGCAGACGGCTAACAAGATATGAGATCAAACGGGGAAAAATACATGTATGCAAACTACCACATCTTGCAATAACCAGCACAGAACAACAGCAAGCAACAACAATACGATAGCATACACACTGCACAACATACTAGCAAACATCCATGCTTATCCCAAAGCTGTAATACAAGCTCACATCCGTACCTTCACTTATGTGCTAGAATTACCACAGCAAGAGTCCCGAACAATTCAGATCTGAAACCTGCTTAGCCAAGCACAATAATCAGCTCAGGGACAGTAAGCACAGAAATACCAAACTGGAAGCCACCAGCTCAACCCAGTTCTATCCTACCCCTTAATCATGATAGCTAGCTCTAAATGAAACGTAAGGGAGGATCTAACACTTACTCGAAAGCACTTGTGAGACCTGATTTTGTATTAAGGATTAATTGTTGGAATTAATCGGTTGATTTAGAGATTTTGTGGTTTAGATCTCTGTTTTGAGGTTTGAGTTACATTTTTTGGGTTCCATTTCGTGTATTGAACAATTCTGGATGCTTTCGTGTTTTTGAGTTTTTGAGGCGAAAGCTGGTCGGTGGCGAAAACAGTCTTAGCTTGTTTTGGTAGCACAGGGCATGAAACGCCGTCGTTTGAGATGTTGCGACTGGTGTTTCGTATATTGCAACTGGTCGTGCACTGTAGCTGCGACTGGTTTTATCTGAGGAGTTGTTGCGTCTGGATAAGCAGTCGAGAGCTATGGTCAACGCGGGTCAGCGCTCCTGTGCTTGCGACTGGTTGTGTTGGTACGTTGCGACTGGTACCAGACGAGGGAAGCGTTGTGCGTTGTTTTGTGTTTTGCGTCTGGATGACCAGCAGCTGGTATTAAGGATTGAGCATCCTATGCGACGTCGTCTGGATAAGTTGGTGCGACGCCGTTTTGAGGACCAGTCGATGGTGTGCCTCGTGATTGATTTTAGCGTCCGATCGACTGGCTGTCCAGCTTTTGTATTTTGAAACAGCGTCTGGTTGTCCAGCTGCGAGAGATTGTTCGCTACGGTAGCTTGCAGCTGGTGATGATCACTGTAGTTAGCGACTGGATT
>KV014387.1:233325-254878 GCA_001598015.1 Dorcoceras hygrometricum | reverse complement strand
AACATACGCTTTAGTGCATTCTAGGTCTTTACTCAACGCAATTGTAAATCATTACACACATAATGAAAGTAAAGAATGCCATATATAGAAAATGTGAATATCATATATAAAGATCGTTTGTACAAGAGTCAATAAAACCCACACGCCACAAGTTGGCTAGTTGGGCATCTACTCTAACAGCAGCAAATCAGTTTGAACTTTATTAGACCATTCCTCGTATATGCTCAAGTTCAAACTTCTTTGATCTGGTCTCTAAGCTGTTCGCTGTTCTCTGAGCTGGTTCCTGAACTTTGAGCTACTCTTGCTCTTATTTGCACTTGACCTGCTCTACTCGCTGAGATGGTTTGACCTTAACCAGCTTGCCTCTGTTTATTCTTTACTATGAGCTGGTCTGTCCACTGAGCTGGTCGGTTCTCAACTAAACTGCTCTTGAGCTGATCTGCTACAATGCTTTGTTCCAGCTAGCTTCTTTCTCTGTACCAGCTCGTTGCGTTGCAGGCCCGACAGCTTTTCAATGAGCCCAATCATGCGAAACCCATGCTCGTGGACCGAAGTCCCATCGTGCATGCGACTCGTCATAAGCTCCTTGACGGCCATGAACCTCTCATGTCGAGAGTTCTCCCCGTACAGCTCTTTGAGATGATGAAGTATGTCAGCAGCATACTTCGTCTTCTCAAAACGCCGTTGCATTTCGTTGGACATCGATGCCATCACATAGCATCGAGTCTTAACCTCATCGTCACGCCATTGGTTAAGCGTAATCAGCTCCTCAGGGCTGATACAGGCAGGGGTTTCCTCCAGAGGAGACTTCTCTATCGTATAGAGAAGCATCTCCGAAGCCAGTACAAGATTAAGGTTGCGGAGCCAGTCTTGATAGTTAAGACCAGTGAACCTGTTGCTATCCAGTATAGCAGCAAGTGGATTTTTCATCGAAACCATTTTTATAGCAGTTATCGCAGATACTATTCTCGAACTCGGGCGGCCTTATCCTGATTTTGACGGCCCAATCGACTAGGAACATGTTCAGAATACACAGCGGCTTTTAGATGTGTTTCATGATAGCCGTCATACGCACTATCACATCTAAAATACGCTTTAGTGCATTCTAGGTCTTTACTCAACGCAATTGTAAATCATTACACACATAATGAAAGTAAAGAATGCCATATATAGAAAATGCGAATATCATATATAAAGATCGTTTGTACAAGAGTCAATAAAACCCACACGCCACAAGTTGGCTAGTTGGGCATCTACTCTAACAGCAGCAAATCAGTTTGAACTTTATTAGACCATTCCTCGTATATGCTCAAGTTCAAACTTCTTTGATCTGGTCTCTAAGCTGTTCGCTGTTCTCTGAGCTGGTTCCTGAACTTTGAGCTACTCTTGCTCTTATCTGCACTTGACCTACTCTACTCGCTGAGATGGTTTGACCTTAACCAGCTTGCCTCTGTTTATTCTTTACTATGAGCTGGTCTGTCCACTGAGCTGGTCGGTTCTCAACTAAACTGCTCTTGAGCTGATCTGCTACAATGCTTTGTTCCAGCTAGCTTCTTTCTCTGTACCAGCTCGTTGCGTTGCAGGCTCATAATCCGACTGGGGAACCAAGTATGAGAATATGCAAAGTTCGGGATGAACTTGCATATTTTCGCATCAGACAAGTGCTACCCCCTATGAAACGCTTTGACTAGTGAAACTCACAACTGCCTCGTGAAATAAGCCGCTTTTTGGACAAATTCCTTCGTTTAGGCTTCCTAAATTGCGTTTGCATTTGTCTTCGCACTCAATCACTGCTCTTGTACGCTGCACTTGATCTGCACTTGAGCTGTTCTGCACTTCAACATTCTACGCTTGAACTCTTCTCTTCAATCTCACGATTGATCTTCGTGCTGCTCCTACTCCAAGCCGGTGAACCAGCTTGGTGTTCCCTGCACTTCTGGAAGTAAACTGCTGAACCACCTTGGGTGTCCCATTACTGTTCCAGCTATATATCTTCGACTAGTCCAGCTCAGGCGTCCCCTCACTGTTCCAGTTTGGATATCTTCACGTCTACTCCAGTCTTAGCATGCTGCGCATGTCATGTAGAGCGTTAGTACAATAGTAGCATATTTTGTGTGAATAAAAACTTAGAATTTGATCTGTTAGAAATAGATCCAACAATCTCCCCATTTTGTATTTATACAAATTATGAATAAACATATGCACGTATGTTTATGTTCAAAATATTTCTATCCCTTTTTTTGGGAATCAAAAAGGGTTTGAAATCTTGTCTCCCCCTTAATATTTAAAACAAAACTACCCCTGAACAGAGCATGGGGTAATTTTATTTTCGAAATAAAAACATTATGCACAGGAAAACAGTTTGTCGAAAACATTGTATGCATGAGATTTTGAAAACAAAGTCTATGATACACAAAATTTCTCATTTATATAGACCAGAGGAACAATTGAAGATTCAATTTACAGAATATCTTCCATTTTCCCCTAAGGCTTGGCCTCACCCAACCATAGAGATCTTGGCGTCCACAGACCTCGCGCAATCTGTCAGCTCGTCAGAAGAGATGTTGCCGCTCTTTCCTTTCGATAAATCACTCTGCAATTCAATAGACATTCCTCCCCCTATCCATATGCAATGAGTTTCGAAAACATTAAAAACTTTGTAGAATAGATAGACATTCAAACGACTATCAGAGGAGACATAAGTTTTAAAAACTATTCAAAAAATTTTTCGAAAATAAATGCACTATTCAAGAACAACCTGCTCTGATACCACTTGTTAGGATCGATTTACCTTCTGTTAATGTATGTAGAAGTCATTTAGTCAATAACCAGCACTTGGATGGAATAACCAGATCGAGTAAAAGACGCTGGATCCAGCTAGACGCTGAAACTAGATTGTGATAACTAAGCTGGTTCCAGCGGGATGCTGAAACTGGATCGCTTTTATGTATGACCAGCTCGGTGGTAAACCAGCGCAGTGAAAGAGCCTGGTTCTAGCTGGTCGTTTGAGAACAGCTCAATGAAAGCGCAAGCGATCTGGTTATTTGTTACTTGAGCTTCAATAGTTCAGTGTTCTTGAATACTTGTGCAACGAGTTACAGATTGAGTAATGAATTAAATCATGCGGAGATAACTCAAACTGAACTCTTAAATTCGAAAGCTCATTTAAGCAGTTTTATACGTATTAACAAATATGTCATGTGTATGAATGAATGCAGTAAAGAAGTAAAGAAGATACGCTGATTAGATTAATGGAAGTTCGGAGCAAACTCTCCTACGTCTCCCCTTCCTCCGCAATCGGGAAGGATTCCACTAGAAGACTATGATTGCAGCGTCCCTACGCTACAACCCACTCCGAAGACCCTCGGCCGCAATAACTCCTAGCAACACCACTGCACATCAGCCCGAAAGCTGCGTGTGTCTAACTCACTTCTTTAACGTCTCAGTGAGAAAGGCTACACACACTTCTTTAACGTCTCAATGCGAAAGACAACTAGACTTATTTAACGTCTCTGTTCAAAGACTGCAATGGATAGTTTGATCTGATTCACTCAACTCAACAATTTAGCTCTCAGCTCTCATATGTGAGTGAATTTGCGTGTGAGAAATATACAGTGTACGCTCACTCTCAAATGTATTTTCACACACTGGGAAGTGCTCCTAGTCTGAGTTGGATTCACCAATGTCTTCCCAGAGCTTGTGTTGTTCTTTATGCTATTTTACATTTTGGTTTGGACAACACTTCGCTCTTTGTTTTTTGCGATCTTCTTCTATTGTATGCGCCTTACTCTCTCCCCCTGTCTGCTCATAGTCTTCTTCATATAAATATCCCTGTGCAGATTTTCCCATCGGACACATCTTTCCAGCCGTTGATAACTCATCTGAAAAGGTTTTGGCATGGTTGTACTTTGTGTCCTTTGCATTTAATGCTTCTGCATGATTTATAGACTTTTAGCTGCTCTTCATTCTCTGCGCTTGATCTTCGTGCTGCTCCTACTCCAAGCCGGTGAACTAGCTTGGTGTTCCCTGCACTTCTGGAAGTAAAGGTTCGGGATGAACTTGCATATTTTTGCATGAGACCAGTACTACCCCCTCCAAAACGGTCCGACGAGTTAAACTCATGACTACCTCGTGACATGAGCCGCTTTTTGGCCAAATTCCTTTGTTTAGGCCTCAGAAATTGCGTTTGCATTTGGATTCGTACTCAATCACTGCTCTTGTACGTTGCACTTGATCTCCGCTTGAGCTGTTCTGCTCTTCAAAATTCTGTGCTTGAACTCTGCTCTTCATTCTCTGCGCTTGATTCTCTGCGTTTGATCTTCGTGCTGCTCCTACTCCAAGCCGGTGAACCAGCTTGGTGTTCCCTGAACTTCTGGAAGTAAACTGCTGAACCAGCTTGTGCGTCCCCTTACTGTTCCAGCTAGATATCTTCGACTAGCCCAGCTCAGGCGTCCCCTCACTGTTCCAATTTGGATATCTTCACGTCTACTCTAGTCTTAGCATGCTGCGCATGTCATGTACAGCATTAGTACAATAGTAGCACATTTTGTTTGAATCAAAACTTAGATTTTGATATGTTAGAAACAGATCCAACAATCTCCCCATTTTTTATTTGTACAAAATCTGAATAAACATATGCACGATGTTTATGTTCAAAAATATTTCTCCCCATTTTTGTGGGAATCAAAAAGGGTTTGAAATCTTGTCTCTCCCTTAATATTTAAAACAAAACTCCCCCTCAACATAGCATGGGGTAATTTTATTTTTGAAATAAAAAAATTATGCACAGGAAAACAGTTTTTCGAAAACATTATGTATGCATGAGAGTTTGAAGACAAAGTCTATGCTACTCAAAATTTCTCATTTATATAGACCAGAGGAGCAATGGAAGATTCAATTTACAGAATATCTTCCATCTTTCCCTAAGGCTTGGCCTCACCAAGGCCTAGAGATCTTGGTGTCCACAGACCTCGCGCAATCTGTCATCTCGTCAGAAGAGATGTTGCCGCTCTTTCCTTTCGAAAAATCGCTCTACAATTCAATAGACATTCCTCCCCCTATCCATATGCAATGAGTTTTGAAAACCTTAAAATTTGTATCATAGACAGGCTTTCGAACGACTATCAGAGCAGACATAAGTTTTAAAAACTATAAAAAACATTTTTCGAAAAGAAATCTATTCAAGAACAACCTGCTCTAATAGCACTTGTTAGGGGAGAGCTTTTTGAAACGTTCGAGCGACCAGTGTGTGATCTGATTGGTAGATGTGATCTGTTACTGCTATGAATGGCGTAAATTTTTTAGTATGGTCAGATCAAGTGTGAGCGGATCTAGTTCTTCTGTGCTGGAAGGTACGTAATATTGGTGCACGAGAGCTGATTGGTACGCGAGAGCTAATCAGAGTGAGAAAGCATGATCTGTTTGGGAGCGTGACCTATGTTTGTGCATTATCTGTTTGGGAGAGTGACCAATCTTTGTGCATTATATGTTTGGGAGAATGATCTGTTGGGGAGCCTGATCTATTGTGTTGTGCCTGCTGAACTGCATTCCTAAGCTGAATACAGTGTAGATGCCTGAGCTGATCTGAAAATACATGTAGCCCATATCTGAGGAACTTAATTTGTATATATACGATCATTGACCAAGTGTTAGCCATTTCTACACCAGATATCACCGTATCTTTTTCTTTAGAGAGCATCAAACAGATATTTCCCGAAACCCTCTTTACTGTTCATTCGAACTGTAATTTCCCAATTTTCAAAGTTTGGCCGATAATTTTTTAGGGCTGGTTCTAGAGTTGGAAACCTCTCTTCAAGCCCTATAATTCCTTGCCAGTTTGTAGGACGTTAGTGACCTGGATAGAGAAGTCAACAAGTAGCGTAAACGTTCGAATTCTAGAATTGTCTGGCCGAGTTGCGCTCAAGTTTAGGTAATCGTGTTCTGCTAGTGCTGGTTTCAATTCTTAGCGTTAACAATTGAGTTGCAGTAGCGTATTGTGCTTAGTCGTAGTCGATCAGATTATAGAGCTCGACCGTGAGCTGTTTAAGCTTTTCCCGAGCTAAATTTCTTGGTTGTTTGTACAGAGTAGCGCCTCTCTTGTGGTTTCTGGCGTGATTATTCCACCCTAAGCTTTTTGTCGTGAGTTGTGCGTCGACAGTGGTGTGATCTGTTCTGGATGTCAGCTTTGTTGAGGTATTTTTTTAAGGTAGGTACTGATAGAACGAGTATTTTACAGATTTGTAGAGTAAGAAATGTGTGATATGTGATTTACATTCCTTGTGGTGATATAGATTGACATGTTTTAATTGAATACCTTTGGCATTGAGCATGGCATAATAGCATGTGAGCATTGATCATGAATTCATACATTCATATTGAGCCTGATATAGATTGATTGATAACCGATGCATGGATTCGATCTACTTTTTCCTCCTGAGTTGGATGATGTTCATTTAGAAACTCTCGTGGAGTGATTTTGATTGGCACACTCATGATTGTGTGCAACTAAGGATGCATCGAGACTTGTCATCGGCCCCTATTTCGCTGTGACCTGGTAGAGCGCTGGCGATTGACTTTCCATCGAGCATGCCCCAATAGAACCCGAATCCTTGATGATGTGGCCACCTTCGCTGTCGTGATGGGCGATCAGGTAGCTCCTGAACTCATATGAAACTGTCACCTAGTGATTGAGCATTTGTTTTTCCTTCAATGATCCTGGTACCCGATTCGGTTGTACCCCCTATCATGCATTGCATTACATGTTGCATATTTCTTTCTTATTGCATTGTTGTATTTATTATGTTCTCCGTATTGAGGCTTGACCTCTTTTCTTTCTCCTTTGGGAATGCTTTGGTCATGTGGTGACCATTGCAAGTGTTTCAGGTAAATCACCTGGGTCAGCCGGTGCTTCAACAAGAGGAGGCCCTTAGGTGTCGATCTTGAGTCCCAGTTATTCTACAGCAGAGCTATGTATATTGGGGTACAATAATTGCCCCTGCTAGGTAGAGCGATCGAACCGTGGTGCTTGTGTTGCTATACGGTTAAAAAGATTGAAGTAGCACCATTACCACTAGCTATAGCTTTTGGTACAGCGGCAAGCGCTCGATCCTACAATGTACTTCGGAGTTAATACCAAGGGATGCCCTGTGTAGTTGTATTATTTTATGGACTCTGTTTGTATGACGATTCTATGAGTATGTACTTCGGAGTTAATACCAAGGGATGCCCTGTGTAGTTGTATTATTTTATGGACTCTGTTTGTATGACGATTCATGAGTGATGTTGTACTAAAGTTGTATTTGGAGTATTTGAATACTTTGAAATGTATTTTTAGTTCAGGCTGAAAAAAAAAATTTTCCGCTTTTTAAGCTTCTACATTAAATGTTGCTTTCATGATTAATTTTGAGATTAGAGCTCCGGGCCCACGAAGTATGAATCAACGAAGATGAAGCCTTTAGAAACCATGACTGAGTTTGACGAGGATTCAACTTAGTGGTGATTGGGCTAATCAGCCTTGGAAAGGAATACGGTAACAGGGAACTCGCCCTGAAGGTCATGAGAGCGCTTCCCAATGAGTGAAATGTAAAGACAATGGCTATGAGGGAGTCCAAGGACCGTAAAAAACTTGAGCTCCATGACCTATTTGGGAACCTGAAGGCATATGAGTTCGAGCTGGAAACAAGATCTGAATTCGAGCTGTCTACATCACAGCCTACGAAAGCTCTCGCTGCAACCATTCCATAACATAGCTCACCAAGAAAATCAGCTGAAGAGCTCATCAACGACATAATGTCCCTCTTCGTAAAGAAGTTTTGGAAATTTATGCAAAAAATTATTCTAAACTCAACTCTTTTGATTCAATCATAAAGGATTCAACCACCTCTTCTGATTTTAAGTGTTATAACTTTGGCACATCTGGTCACTATGCTGCTGATTGCAAGAAACCCAAGTAGGAAGCTAAGAGGAAACCAGATCACAGTAGTAAAGACAAAAAGGACAAGAAGTTCTATAGAAAAAGAGGAGCGATAAAGTGCTAGTCGTTGAAGAGAACAAAAGCTCATGGGCAGATATAGATTCGGAGGAGTCCAGCTCTGGGACATCCTCATCTAGCAGCATCGAAGAAGAAGTACAGTGTCTAATGGGATATGGCACTGAAGAGGCATTCGATTTCTCCAATCTTGATTTTATTCTAGAAGACCTTTTCACTGCACTAGATTACATGGTCGAAGAGTACAACAAGCTTTCTTGGTCATTCAAGGAAGTTAAAGTCGAAAAAGAGAGTCGTGCTACGAAAGCTGAGCCTGTAAGCTCATATGATCTAGACTGCTCTAAGTAAGCTGAAAACTGAGATGAGGATCTGAGAAGCAGGTGATGCAAAATTAAAATTAGCGCTTAACTGAAATAATAAATTTCTGGACCAAGTAGTCGGCAACTCTACAGAAATTTCAAGGAGCTCTTAAGCCACCAGTGATAGGTCTAGGTTGGGCTATGAGAGCTATGAAAGCAATATAATAGAGACAAGTATCATCCAAAACTAGAGAAATCTAAATTTCAAATCATGAATTTCGTGAAATCCAGCATGGAACAATTTGTTGGGACGAAATCATATGAGTCACAGATTACAGCTAAGCCTCAAAACTAGCAAGGTAAATACTGGCATAGGATATGTTTCTCCTAAAAAGCCACAGGAGAGTTGGCTTAAGAAACGAATTGAAAAGACTAGGGGAAATCCCAAATCTAGTGGTATAAATCTAAGACAAATCTCTAATTCTTTTATGAAAGACATATAATATAGTCCTAAGTATTATAAGCCCAGATATCAAAGCAAAAATGATGTAAATCAGACGCATATCAGATCACAGTGCAAACACAAATCACACACAACCTAGATGCACACACTGGTAGAACTGTTAGAAATATCCAAGTGTGGGTCTACTAACTATCTCTAAGACTTACCGAGTGACCGATCCTCGGGTGAGGAGCGGGAACGGCGTCCCGAATGGTCTAATCAAACCTGGGCCCAAGTGAAACCAGAGGGTATCAAAATTTGTTTCTTTCGTGGTTGCAGGTACAATAAATCTCAGGATTGAAGCAATCAACATAGTACTTGGACAACAGTGGATGTGCGAGGTACATGACAGGTGACCCAAAGCTTCTATCACATGTGAAGTCAGGCAGTGGACCAAAGATCAGATTTGGTGAAAACTCAAATGGTAACACTGTGGGTAAGGGTAAGATTACCCATAGTAACTTTATTGTCAATGATGTTCTTTTAGTTGAAAATGTGTGCTATAATTTAATTATCATCAGTTAGCTATGTGACAGTAATTATTCTGTCAATTTTCAAAATCACACATGCACAGTTCAGAATCCGAAAGATCGGGGAATACCTACAAATTTGACTGGTTAGATTAGCCGTATTCTGAACAGACCTTCCTAGTAGCCGACTCTTCTAAGAGCTGGCTATGGAATCAGTGGATGAATCACCTGAATTTCAAAACACTTGCAAATTTGAGTACGCGTGAGTGAGTTATAGGTTTGCCCAAATTAAAATTTTCAAAATAGAAGATTTGTTTTGTTTTCCTGTTGGGAAATCATATTAAATATACTTTGAGAATAGAGGTAGTAACAAAACCTCCTGAAGCATGGAACTTTTACACATGGATATTTTTGGTCTATACACATCACCAGCTTAGGGGGAATGAAATACACCCTTGTGATTGTTGAAGAACTTTCAAAATTTACTTGGATGGTGTTTTAAAATCAAACGAGAAAACTGCCGAACAGCTAATAAAACTTTTAAAACGTTTGCAAATTGAGAAACTTTTCAGTGTCAATCGGATCATAAATGAGAGAGTTTTTAATTATAGACTATCCTCTTATCTGGATGACATTGGAATCAAGCATGAGCTTTATGTAGCTAGAACACCTCAGGAGAAGGGGATGAATGAGCGTAAAAATCGTACTTTAAAAGAAGTTGTTAGAACTATGATTGTTGATTCAGGAATTTCTAAAAAGTTTTGTACCCAAGAGATTAATACAGCATGCTACACTTAGAACAGATCGATGATTAATAAGAATCATGATGTTACCCCATATTAGATCTGTAATGACAAGAAACCTGAAATTTCTTATTTTAGGGTGACTGGATGCAGGTGCTTCATTCCCAACAATGGCAAAAATCATCTAACAAATTTTGATGTCAAATATGATGCAATAATTTTTCTATAATACTCAGAATTGAGCAAAGCCTATCGTGTCGTCAACAACAGAACGCTGACTGTGGAAGAATCAGCTCACGTAGTGTTTGATGAGACCAGCTTTCGATCAAATTCAGTTGCTAACTAAAAGATTATTTGGGCACTCGTCTGGAATCAACCTTATTAGATGTATCTACTGATGACGAGGCACAGATCAGGAAGCAAGCTAATAATCAGCACGGACTGAACACACCAATTATAAGCACATATGTGAGACCCGAAATATTAGTGGAGCAATTAATGTAATTAATCGGGCTTAGAATAAAACGGATCAGGCATGAGCAGATTTGGGACAGGCCAGCTCTGAGTGGTATGCTTAGTGAACGTAAGCTGGTTTGTGCATGGATTAAGATCTTGGTTGGTTTTCGTAGAAGGATCAGATCTGGTTGGTTGGGTGCTTAAGAATTGTTGTCACAAGCCATTCTGGTTACTCAGAGCTGAATATCCGAAGCGGGTGCTGAAGCGGCGTTGTTTGGAGGAAACCAGCTTTGGAGAGAGAAATCTGTTAGTACTGTGTGGACCGGCCTGGTTCACGGTTTTAGTGCAAATCGTTACGGTTCATGGGTACTGGCTGAGGTCAGATCTGAACGAGTGGGAGTTGGTCCTCTTATGAGTTAACTGGTTGTCCAGATCTGGAGGTAGTGCGACGTCGTTCCGGGTTACCAGTATAAATGCTGGTTGAGTGTACAATGTGCTTGAGATCTGATCTGGATATGTCAGCAGCTGGACAAAATCTATACACCGGGTGCGAGAAGCTGGGTGCACCAGCTGGTTAAGCAGTGATCTGTTTATCTAGAGCGGGACTCCTACGCGACGTCGTTGGTGGTAGTCAAATTTGATATAGCGTAGAGGAGTCAAATCTAGTATGGTGCTAAGGTCAGATTGTTAGATTAGATGCCCAACTAGCCAACTTGTGGCGTGTGGGTTTTATTGACTCTTGTACAAACAGTCTTTATATATGATATTCGCATTTACTTATATGGCGTTCTTTACTTTCATTATGTGTGTAATGATTTACAATTGCGTTGAGTAAAGACCTAGAATGCACTCAAGCGTATGTTAGATGTGATAGTGGGTATGATGGCTATCATGAAACACATCTAATAGTCGCTGTGTATTCTGAACATGTTCCTAGTCGATTGGGCCGTCAAAATGAGGATAAGGCCACCCGAGTTCGAGACTAGTATCTGCGATGCGAAGTACCATGTTTCATTGGTAGGGAACATTGTGATGTTCTGAGCATGCAGATAGATAGTGACCTGGTGATCTATCGAACTACCCTCCTTCGGAGTTTCCAAGTGGTTACCATTTGTCGAGTGGATAAGTCCGAGGTCTTGGTTGTACTGATTAGTCCTCACGACTCGAAACGTCATTGAGACTCTACATGATAGGCATCTCACTTTGACCCGTTTGCCGACTCAATTAGGGTCATAAGGCGTCGGGATTGGGTGAGACCCCGATGCATGTAGGAGTCGATGCATCGTTGTCGAGGATTCACCGCTCGCAGACATGCGTGGATATCTTATGCTATCTGAGGGGATAATAGTGTATAAATCTCTGGCCAGAGTACTAGAAGTGTTTTAGGTAAATGTGTTTACCTGGTTACACTCGCGATGTCACTATTCGATCTCCAAGATGTATGCATAGCTATCGGATCTATAGCGACTCTCGATTTACCAATGGTCGTTGATCTGATCGGGATATATGGATTGAAAGAACCGTACTGTACGCTAACCACGACCAACTGGTTCTTATAGGCACTATCAGTGATACCTAGGGGATCATGGGGCGATGTTGCTAGACGCGTCCGATCTGATCGGCGATCGGAGTTACGGTGAAGTCTCGGTGATGGAGATGAAACGACTGTTCATCCGTTGGACCCGGGCCCGTTGGACCGGATCCAAATCCATCACCTATTCTATTTAATATAGAATTATGACTTAACCTAAATACAACTCATGCACTAAACCCTAATCTCTATAGCCGCCCCCTCCTCTCTCAAACTCCGCCGCCGCCACCGCCGTGCGCCGCCGCCGCCGCCGCCCGTCTTCGCCGGAAATTCGTTTCCGGCCAATTCGACGAGGAGAATCCGTTCGTGCTGATCTCGTCAGTCCTTCTAGTGCAGGCTGACGAAGGAGTCTCGTTTCTGGTCATGGACCGGATTGGCGATATCTACCGCAGTCTACCGAGAAGAGCCGACGTTATTGTAACTAAGGTTGGAGCCAGGCACAAGTGCCAGCAAGGTAGTGGTTTTGAACCCCCTATGTATGTATATAACTGTTATTGAATTTTTCGTATTGATCGTCTCCCGGCTTTTATTCTATGTTCTTCCGCTGCCTCACTGGGGGGTGGATCCGGATCCCTACAGTGGTATCAGAGCCAGTGTTTTTCGGATCTGATCATACGAATTGCCATAATTGTATCTAATATCTTAAATTTCAGATCGAAAATTCGAAACTTTTGAATCGAACGCCAGCCGCCGCCGTGTGCGGCGGCGCCCCATCGCGTGCGCACGCGAGGCGCGCGACCTGCGCGCTGGGCGCGCAAGGGAAACGCACGCCGGTCGATCGAAGGGCGCTACTGGTCGCGACGATGGGCGGTGCCTTCTTGCAGGTTCTCACACGAGGAGGCGCACGGTGGCGCACTGGCTGGGCGACGATGCGCGCATGGCCGCGCGCTTGCGCCGCGCGATTGCGCAACACTGGCCGGCTGCTGCCGCACCTTGCCTCGACTCGTTGCGCGATGATGGCTGGAGGCGTGCCGCCATGAAGCGACGCTGCTGGTCGGGCGACGTGCGATGGTTGCGTGCAATTTGCGCACGACGTTGCATCGCGCTTGGCGCGGCGTCGCGCGCGCTGCCGCCGCGTTTTCGTGGTGGTGGCGCCGCCGCTGGCCGCCGCTCCGGGGAGTCTCCGGCGATGTCGTAACGGGTGGGGGGGGGCTAGAATTGTTTTAAGCCCAATATGATACAATTAAACTTAGTAAAATGTGATTTTAATTATGAAATGTGATTTTGTAATAAAATATGAATTTTGTTGATTAAAATTTGTTTTATCGGCAAAATGCGATTTTATTATAAAATACGATTTCGTAATTAGATTATGATTTTACAATAAATAATTAGATTATTTAATTATGCATGTTAATTAGATTAATTGCATGATTGGGGTGATCGAGAGCCGTGCCCAATTTGTTAGGTGTATGCAATAGGTTTTATTTGATTTCGGTTTTTTATATATTTGATTATCATTTAAAGTGGGCCTGTTTGTGGCCCGTTCCCACCCCTTGATAAATGTATCCCTTATTTGTCATAGTAAATTTAAATGTAAATTACTAGATTTAGTGGGAGGACATCCGAAGACGGTGGACGATGACGATCAAGATATAGAAGATCGAAGATCTGTAAAACCGGAAAGCTTTGTAATAGGATTGCATTGCATATTGCATTACCCCTAGGATTGGATCTAGGTCCGTGGCTGGCAACCACAGACTGCATAGCTCTCGCGATCGATCATCCCAATGTTACTTTATATATGTTGATATATAGACTTGTTGAATCCGCATGTTTGCATATTTTAAATTAGATTTAAATATGCATGAGACCCAAATTTTTCAAGAAATAAAATCCCTCGTTTTAAATTTGATTTAAAACTTATATCAAGATAAACTGTTTATTCGATAAACAAAGGGTATTTAAAATTGTTTAAATTAACCTACCTTCCATCAACAATGGGTGTACGTCGATGCTACCCGTATACATGGCCCGGCTCATATTATTGAGGGGGTCATGTATGCCGGAAAGCTGTCCGCGCCATTGACAATTATTGTGAGTTGGCTGGAACTCCCTTTAACGTTGGATCATATTATTGGGGACGTTAAGGGGACCGTCCTTCACGACTCAACATTGATGGGTCAATCTTGACACGTGATAGTAAACGGCGTCATATTATTGGGCCCTTACTGGACGTGAGGTGAATACATGGAGGTTGCACCGGTTGCAATCGGAAACTACCTTTTGGGGGTCATGGATGGCTGATATTATTCTGGTCCATGATCACTTGATTGGGCTCCGTGTACCCACTAAAGAAACCTGTTTTCTCGATTTCATTAGAGGGTGGTGAAATCGTTAAAATAGTGGGAGGGTAATTCATAAAACTAAATGACCATGTTTTATGTCTTAGCTTATATCTTATATAGTTAGTAATGCTTGTCTGTTTTCTTTTCAGTATAACTGCTATATAAAATGGTTTCGATGAAAAACCCACTCGCTGCTATACTGGATAGCAACAGGTTCACCGGTCTGAACTACCAAGACTGGCTCCGGAACCTCAATCTTGTATTGGCTTCGGAGAAGCTCCTCTATACGATAGAGAAGTGTCCTCCGGAGGAAACCCCTGCCGATATCAGCCATGAGGAGCTGATTACGCTTAACCAATGGCGTGACGACGAGGTTAAAGCTCGGTGCTATGTGATGGCATCAATGTCCAATGAAATGCAACGGCGCTTTGAGAAGACAAAGTATGCCTCTGCCATACTTTTTCATCTCAAGGAACTGTACCGGGAGAACTCTCGACATGAGAGGTTCACGACTGTCAAGGAGCTGATGACGAGCCGCATGCGCGATGGGACTTCGGTCCGCGAGCATGGGGTTCGTATGATTGGGCTCGTTGAAAAGCTGTCGGGCCTTGATATCGCACGTCCACACGAGATGTCTGTGGATGTACTTCTCCTCTCGCTACCCGCTGCATTTGACCCCTTTGTGGTCAACTTCAACATGAACAAGCTGGAAGCCACCCTTGAAGAGGTGGTGAACATGCTTGTAGTGTTCGAGGGGACTATAAAGAAGGACAAACCCGTCCTCCTTCTGGGTTCTTCTTCCTCTGCGAAGAAGGGGCCCAGACGCAAGAGCAAGAAGCGTTCTGCTCTTGCGAAGGAGGAAAAGCTCCCGCACCTACTGAGCCAGTACCAGATATGGTCGCACCTAGGAGATCCGAAAGGATTCCTAGAGCTCCAGAGAGATATGGTTTTCTTCTTGAAGATGATCAAGGTGATCAAGTTGTTGGATCTGATCCAAGAACTTTCAAGGAGGCAATTTCCGATGCTGATTCTAATTTGTGGCTTGAAGCAATGCAGTCTGAGTTTGACTCAATGCATGCTAACCAATTTTGGACTCTCGTTAATCCTCCCGAAGGATATCCGAAAGGATTCCTCCTCTCCTCTCTCAAGCCGCCGCCGCCGCCGCCTCCACGCGCCGCCGCCGCCGCCGCCCGTCTTCGCCGGAAAATTGTTTCCGGCCAATTCGACGAGGAGAATCCGTTCATGCTGATCTCGTTAGTTCTTCTAGTGCAGGCTGACGAAGGAGTCTCGTTTCTGGTCGTGGACCGGATTGGCGATATCTACCGCAATCTACCGAGAAGAGCCGACGTTATTGTAACTACGGTTGGAGCCAGGCACAAGTGCCAGCAAGGTAGTGGTTTTGAACCCTCTATGAATGACGATAATTGTTATTGAATTTTTCGTATTGATCGTCTCCCGGCTGTTAATTTTCTGTTCTTCCGCTGCCTCGCCGGGGGGCGGATCCGGATCCCCAACACAGGCTACTCAAATCGATCACAATGGCACTGAATCTTTCATCAAATTCAGTCATAGTCTCCCCGTCCTTCATCTTTATGGACTCGTACTTCTGCTGCACCACTGTCAGCTTGTTCTCTTTCGTTTCATCACTTCCTTTGCATATTTGTGTTAACTTATCCCATATGTCTTTAGCAGTCGTGCAATTCTTGATCTTGCTGAACATGTTTTTGTCTTTATCCAGTGTCGAATAAGATGTCCTTGGCCACGTTATCGAGGTTTGCCTTTTTCTTATCTTCATTCGTGTACTCCTGTCTGGCTTTCGGAAGAAACTGAGGCTCGGCACTTGTTACGGCAACAGCAAGATTAGGCTTCATGATTTTCAACGGTCCTTCTGTGATGACATACCACATGTCATCATCCATGGCTGCTAGATGCGCTTGCATCCTAATCTTCCAGTCGTCGTACTCTTCCCTCGAAAACAAAGGAATTTTGTTGTGTGAGATAGACATGTTCATATATAAAGAAGCACGAAACAATGACTGTTCAATAACTGAGATTGCCTGCTCTGATACCACTTGAGGGTCCCAGAAATAGGATCACTAAGTAAATAGGAGTTCAGAAGGGGGGGGGGTGGGTTGAATGAACTCCTTCAATTTTTCTATTTCAAAACTCTTTTAAAATATTTTGCAAGCTTCTTGCTTAACTTAAGTCCGAGTTACCAGACTTAAGAATATCTCAGTTATGAGCAAACTTTTCAGCCAACAATATTTGTGCGGAAAAAGGCCGATTGGTTTGTGAACAGTAAATAAACACAAATAATATAATCGTGCGTAATGTAAAAGATAGAGTTCAGGATTTGTTTCTGGAAGTTCGGACTTCAATGTCCTACGTCTCCCCTTCTTCCTCCTCAGAAGGTATCACTAGAAGATTTGATGCAAGTAGGCCTTCTACAAACACCCGATCCCAAAGCCAGCAGCTATGAGAACTCCTAGTACTTCACAACACTCCACGCAGACGCAGCTGCTGGTTTACAACACTTGTTTGTTTTTCGAACTTCTTCACAAAGACAGTTCGTTACAGACTCAATCAAATACAACAATGAATAACTTTGTGAGTACTGTAAAATCTCTGGTTTCTAAGACAAAGAAACTTGATTCAATAATGTGAACCAGAGAATAACACTCGAAGGTATAACAGTGAATATCAAACAAATGAAGATTCTTCGAGTGCTTGAGCTTTGAATGCTTTCAACGAAGAGTAAGCTCTAGAGAAAGTTTGACAGCGTGACCGCAATAGATTAATGGCGAACAACTTGTTCTTCAACACTGTTGCTGATATATATAGGCTTCGATTGCAACGGTCACAAAATTCTCCAAGGAAAATAAATCCCGTTTGAATTGCTGCCAAAATTGTGCACCGTAAATCCTGCTCCACTACAAGGTAAATTGCTCATTGACAGAGCCAATTTTTCTTCTTTCTTTGTGCAAACACTCCTCTGTAAATTGTACTATTTCCCAGAATAGTACAAATCTTGTTCCCTTGATTTGAGGCAATTTCACAACTCTATTTCAGCCATGATTCTTTCCATCTTGAGTGTTGAATGCTTGCAACGGCTGATATCCTGAAATCCTTTCTGGTAACCAGCACTTCCTTCGTCGTTTGCAATACTGCGACTGGAACACACTTGAATGAATGCACCTGCTGGTTTCTCTTCAACATGCGTGTTATTCCATCGACTGATTTCTTTTCAAGCTTCAACGACTGATCTTTAGCGAAAGCCCAAAACGTTGTCGTGTCAACTTATTCAAGCGACACCGTTTTGTTATCTTTGTAAAGCACCTGCTGGTTATCTTCGAAAAAAAACCATCCTGCTGGATCTTTAGCGCGAGGGCAAAACGTTGTCGTATCAGCTTATGTAAACGACATCTTTTTGCTATCGCTAACTTCAAATACTATCTGCTGGTTTTTCAGTAGCTACCTGCTGACTCCATCTTTTCTTCGGCTATGTCTTGATCCAACTGCTGATTCTGATGACGTCACTGCTGATGTCATCGTCGCTAATCCATCGACTGAATTTGCTGACGTCATCTTTCTTTTAGCACTCCTGCTGGTTCAACTTGTCTGCTGATTTTCCTTTAAGAAAATCACCTGCTGGTTATCATTATTGCAAACCATCGACTGAATCGCGAAGGCAAAACGCTGTCGTATCAACTTATTCAAACGACATCGTTTTGCTATCGCTAACCTTGAGTACGCTCGACTGGTTGCTCACTGCTGATTGCTTGACTGGTTCAACTGCTGATATCATCTACGCTTAGCGCTCCAGCTGAACTTTCTTCATCTGCTGAAATAATGCTTCTGCTGATTTCTCTAAAGAATGCTTCTGCTGATTCGTCTAAGGAATGCTTTTGCTGAATTCTCTAAAGAATGCTTTTCAACTGCTGATAAATAACTGTGATCGAAACAAGAACAACTGCTGATTGCTCGCAAGGAATGTATCTGCTGACTATCTCTTCAAGAAATTATCTGCTGAATATCTTCGAGAACAAACTAACCACTGATTGCATACCATCTGCTGATTTCCAACGAATACTCCAACTGCTGAAATATCACTTGTCGATAGATAAATGTTCTCCTGTTAGATGCGACAAATGATTATCCAAAAGAAACTTGTCTTATTTTTGTTATCACCAAAACTGATAAATTTTATCCTAACAAATATTTTCAACAAAGAAATATCAGTCGTGGTATAAGAACCAGATTTCAGACTTAACCGTGTGGAAGAACATGAACTACAACGATTTCCTTCGTCTGAAGAATTCAAAATATCTCAAGAAATTTCTGGAAATAATCGAATAAGCTACTTGTAAGCTACTTCGATGGAATCTGAAGAAAACTCAAGAAACTACTGGATGAACATCACCAAACCATTTTCTAAAACATTTCTGGATCAAAATACAGTAAAACGCAACTTTCATAAAAACAGAGCATAAACTTTTCTGGTTTGAAGAACAACCGAAGTTTTCTTCCATACTTTAAAATCTCATAAAAACATGCAAACAGAACTGAATATATGCTTTCACTGAGTGAGCAAGAAACATAGTTTACTTGCCTGAATTATTTAACACAACCGCAGTAGAAATCCAGCTAACCACTAACACTCCGATCGTCTCCTTCGAAAAGCTTTAAAAGTCTTTTTTTCGGTTTCTTGAGAAAGAGCACCGCTTAAAAGTAATTTGATTTGAAGATAATGATGCATGAAGCAGCTAACATCCTATATATATATGATTTGTAAAAGCCTAGAGAAGAAACGCATTTAAATCAATATGCCAAAATCTTCTAAAAGCGTACTGTGTTTTAAAATGAAAATGATGCACATGGAAACCAAACGATTTTAATTAAAACAAAGAATTCAATTGGCTTGCAGAAATCGACTAGACATCTAATGTTATTGCATTCTAACATCTGGATATCAACCCAAAACATAATGAAGGCTGATAATTGCGTAAACATGAAATCTGAAATTTAGCTTTTAAAAGAAGAAAGCTAAACAGTACATAACTGAAATCTGAAACTCGATTAAATCAAGAGTTAAATAGAATAGCATTGTAATCCCTCAAATCTCATAATTTTCTAATTGTGGCCTCTAAAATATCTGGGCATTACAGGTTACAACACACCGATCGCTTTTCTATGTTCTGAAACAGATCTCTTTCAAATATGGTTTGCTATTTATAAACTCTTTTCATGTTCGAAATATATTGGGAGTTCATCAAAGTTCCATCAAAGAAGAAACTAAATCTGCTCAGTCTACAAAAAACGAATACGAATAGAAGAGCTCTAAGCGGAAGAACTATACCTTGAATTTGGGTATAACTGTTAGAGTAGATGCCAAACTAGCCAACTTGTGGCGTGTGGGTTTTATTGACTCTTGTGTATAACGATCTTTATTTATGAAATACGCATTTCTTTATGGCATTCTTTATTTTTATTATGTTATAATGTTAACAATTGTGTTGGATAAAGACCTAGAATGCACCATAGTGTATGTTAGATGTGATAGTGGATATGATGGCTATCATGAAACACATCTAATAACCACTGTGTGTTCTGAACTCGTTCCTAGTCGATTTGGGCCGTCAAAATGAGGATAAGACCGCCCGAGCTTGAGACTAGCATCTGCGATGTGAAGTACCATGTTTCATTGGTAGGGAACATTGTGATGTTCTGAGCATGCAAATGGATAGTGACCTGGTGATCTATCGAACTACCCTCGTTCGGACTTTCCAAGTGGTTACCATTTGTCGAGTGGATAAGTCCGAGGTCTTGGTTGTACTGATTAGTCCTCACTACTCGAAACGTCATTGAGACTCTACATGATAGGCGCCTCACTTTGACCCATTTACCGACTCAACTTGGGGTCATTAGGTGGCGGGATTGGGTGAGGTCCCGATGCATGTAGGAGTCGATGCTTCGTTGTCGAGGATTCACCGCTCGCTTTCATGCGTGGATATCCTATGCTATCTGAGGAGATAATAGTGTAATAAATCTCTGGCCAGAGTACTGGATGTGTTTTAGATAAATGGGTTTACCTAGTAACACTCGTGATGTCACTATTTGATCTCCAAGATGTATGCATAGTTATCGGATCTCTAGCAACTCTCGATTTACAAATGGTCGTTGATCTGATCGGGATATATATGTTGAAAGGACCGTATTGTACGCTAACCACGACCAATTGGTTCTTGCAGGCACTATCAGTGATACCTAGGGGATCATGGGGCGATGTTGCTAGGCGCTTTACCATGATCCGTTGGGCAAGTCCGAAATTGCGATTTCGGAGCCACAATGGTTGTGGACCCACGGCTAGCTGTATCCCTGAACCATTGAGGGTCACACAAGTACTGAATTCATGATTCCCGCACGAAAACTGAGCTCAATGTGTTGAGCATAGGAGGAGGATTTTAGGAAGTGCGACTTCCTAAAAGTCAACAGGGGTCAAATTGCGATTTCCCAAAGTTGAGGGGCTAAACTGTAATTTTGGACTAGGTGGTCTGAAAAATTGTTTTCGCATCATAATACTATGTTTAGGAAACTGTGTTGATCGGTCCGATCTGATCGACTATCGGGATTATGATGAAACCACGGTGATTTAAATGAACCGAATGTTCATATGGACCTGGGCTTGACTCAAGTCCATTGGGCCGGTTCAAGCCCATGTATGATTTTAAATCAAGACTTGGTCTAGGGCATATCACAACAAGACATCACACCAAACCCTAGCCTCCATCTTGAGCGCCGCCCCTCCCTCTCCCACACGACCCATCGGCCGCTCCCCCTTGCGCCCCCGCCGTGTGCCGCCGCCTTCGTGGTTGGACTTGTTCCGACCACCGCGATGAGCAGATTCCATTCGTGCCAAATTTGTCAGGCCTTCTAGTGCAGGCTGACGAATGAGTCGTGTTTCTGGTCGTGGACCTGATTAAGGAGGATCTACCGCCGCCTACCTTGAAGAGCCAGATTCCCTGTGAGTTTGGTTGGAGCCAGGCGCCTAGACGCCTGCAAGGTGACATTCGATAAAACATCCTATGTATGTTTTATGATTTGATTTATATGTATTGAACGATTTCTGGGGCAATTTTTAAACTTCCGCTGCGCCCCCCGGAAACGGGATCCAGATCCAACACTGTGCCAACAGTGGTATCAGAGCCAAGGCTCGGATC
>KV014387.1:213624-229702 GCA_001598015.1 Dorcoceras hygrometricum | reverse complement strand
GAAGATGGTGGAGATGATGATCAAAGATATTTAAGAACGAAGATTTGTAAAAAGCAAAGCAAATGTAATATGATTGCATTGCATACTGCATTTCACCTAGGACTGGACCCAGGTCCGTGATTGGCAACACCGCATAGCTCAACCACGGACCGCATAGCTCTCGCGATCGATCATCCCAAAGTTTATATATATGTGATATATGTCTATTTGAATCCGCATGTTAAATTGTGATTTAATATTTATGAGGCCAAATTTTCAAAATTGAAATCCCTCGTTTTAAATATGATTTTATCAAGATTAAAAGTTTATTCGATAAACGAAGGGAATTTAAATCTGTTTAAATTATCCCTACCTTCCATCAACAATGAGTGTACGTCGATGCTACCCGTATACATGGCTCGGCTCATATTATTGAGGGGGTTATGTATGCCGGAAAGCTGTACACGTCATTGACACTTGTTGTGAGTTGGTTGGAACTCCCTTTAACGTTGGCTCATATTATTGGGGACGTTAAGGGGACCGTCCTTCACAACTCAATATTGATGGGTCGTCTTGACACGTGATAGTAATCGGCGTCATATTATTGGGCCCTTACTGGACGTGAGGTAAATACATGGAGGTTGCACCGGTTGCAATTGGACTCTACCTTTTGAGGGTCATGGTTGGCTGATATTATTCGGGACCATGATCGCTTGATTGGACTCTGTGTACCCACTAAGGAAACTTGCTTTCTCGATTTCATTAGAGGGTGGTGAAATCGTTAAAATAGTGGGAGGGTAATTCATAAAACTAAATGACTTTATTTTATGTCTTAGCGTTTTTCATATATAGTTAGTAATGCATGTCTGTTTTTCTTTTCAGTATAAACTGCTTATAAAAATGTCTTCGATCAAAAATCCACTCGCTGCTATACTGGATAGCAACAAGTTCACTGGTCTGAACTACCAAGACTGGCTTCGAAACCTCAATATTGTATTGGCTTCGGAGAAACTTCTCTACACGTTGGAGAAGAGCCCTCCGAAGGAAGCCCCTGCCGATATCAGCACTGAGGAGCTGACAAAGCTTAACCAATGGTGGGACGACGAGCTTAAGACTCGATGCTATGTGATGGCATCGATGTCAAACGAAATTCAACGGCGCTTTGAGAAGACGGTGTATGCTGCTGACATACACCTTCATCTTAAGGAACTGTATGGGGAGAACTCTCGACATGAGAGGTTCACCACTGTCAAGGAGCTTATGACAAGCCGCATGCGCGATGGGACTTCGGTCCGCGAGCATGGGGTTCGTATGATTGGGCTCATTGAAAAGTTGGTGGGCCTTGATATCACACTTCCACATGAGGTGTCTGTGGATTTGACTCTCCTCTCACTACCCGCTGCATTCGACCCCTTTATGGTCAACTTCAACATGAACAAGCTGGAAGCCACCCTTGAAGAGGTGGTTAACATGCTGGTCGTGTTTTAGGGGACCATAAAGAAGGACAAGCCCGTCCTCCTTATGGGCTCTTCTTCCTCTGCGAAGAAGGGGCCCAAACGCAAGGGTAAGAAGCGTTCTGCCCCTGCGAAGGAGGAAAAGCCCGCCCAGAAGCCCAAGGCAAAGGCTTCCAAGCCAAACAAATCTGAGGATGTTTTCCACCACTGCCACAAACCTGGGCATTGGAGGAGGAACTGCAAGGAGTACCTTGAGCAGTTGTGAACTGCAAAAGGTATATTCTATATTGAAATAAATATGTCTCTTAATTCGACTTCTTGGGTACTTGATACCGGATGTGGATCTCATATCTGCAATGATTTGCAGGTAATGACAAGAAGCCGACGTCTTAGAGAGGGTGAGACCCACTTGAGACTAGGCAATGGAGCAAGGGTTGATGCAGTAGCTATAGGAGATGTCTATTTATTTCTGTCTTCGAATTTTAAGTTGTTATTGAGAAACGTTTTGTTTGTTCCCGAGTTAATAAAGAACATTATTTCTGTTTCTATGCTTGATAGTGATGGATATTCTTGTCATTTTGCTAATTCGATTTGCAATATATACAAGAATGAATGTTTGATTGGAATTGGGGATCGCGAAAATGATTTGTACACCTTAAAATTAAAAGAAGTTCCAACTCGCGATGTGGAAACACATACAACAACAATTAAAAGGAAATACGATAGCTTGAACCCAACACAACTTTGGCACGCTAGGCTAGGTCATATTTCCCTAAGTAGGATGAACAAGTTAGTTAGGAGTGACATGTTTGATTTGTCAGACATTAACTCCCTACCGACTTGTGAGTCTTGTATCAAGGAAAAGATGACTAAACAACCCTTCAAGGGCAAGCCTGAACGTGCTCAAGGCCCATTGGATTTGATCCATACTGATGTGTGTGGCCCACTTAGTATTGGTACTAAGTACGGTCACACATACTTCATCACCTTACCGATGATTACTCTAGGTATGGGTACTTGTACTTAATAAAGCAAAAGTCTGAATCCTTTGAAAGGTTCAAAGAATTCAAGGCTGAAGTAGAAAATCAGTTGGGGAAAAGTATTAAAGCGCTTCGATCCGATCGAGGTGGTGAATACTTGAGTGCTGAATTTCAAGACTATCTTAAAGAGAATGGGATTCTCTCACAGTGGACCCCTTCGGCCACACCACAGCTCAATGGTGTAGCGGAGCGTCGTAATCGAACCTTGATGGACATGGTTCGATCTATGATGAGCTTCACTGAACTTCCTACCTCGTTTTGGGGCTATGCGCTCGAAACGGCGATAATGTTGTTGAAAAATATCCACACCAAGGCAGTGGATAAGACTCCATGTGAGATATGGATGGGCAAGCCGTCCAAATACTCATACATGAGGATTTGGGGATGTCCTGCTTACGTGAAGCAGACAGTATAAGCTGAATACTAGATCCATCTTATGTTACTTCGTTGGGTATCCAAAGAATTTCATTGGATACTACTTCTACTATCCCAACGAAACAAAAGTGTTTGTTTCTAGAGATGCCACCTTTATGGAAAGGGAGTTTATACTTGATAGAAAGGGAAAACTAGTAGAACTCGAAGAAGTTCGAGAACCAACTGAAGTACCAAGTGAGTCTCCCGCGCCTCAAGAGCCAGTACCAGAAATGGTCGCACCTAGGAGATCCGAAAGAGTTCCTAGGGCTCCTGAAAGATACGGTTTCCTCCTTGAAGATGATCAAAGTGATCAAGTTATTGGATGTGATCCAAGAACTTTCAAGGAGACGATTTCCGATGCTGATTCTAATTTGTGGCTTGAAGCAATGCAGTCTGAGATTGACTCAATGAGTGCGAACCAAGTTTGGACTCTTGTTAATCCTCCCGAAGAAATTGTTCTTATTGGGCAAAAATGGATATACAAGAGAAAACTTGGGCCTGATGGTAAGGTACTGACCTATATGGCACGACTGGTCGCAAAAGGTTACACTCAAAGGCAAGGTGTTGACTATGATGAAACCTTTTCACCAGTCGCAATATTCAAGTCAATTAGAATCCTACTTTCCATAGCTGCATGGTACGACTATGAGATATGACAAATGGATGTGAAAATTGCGTTCCTTAATGGAAACATTAAGGAAGAGATCTATATGACGCAGCCTGAGGGTTTCACATCTGTAGGAAGTGAGCATAAAGTATGCAAACTTCAGAGATCGATCTACGGTCTCAAACAAGCATCGAGGAGTTGGAACCTGAGATTCGATGAAACAATTAAGGAATTTGGTTTCATCAAGAATCCCGAGGAGCCATGTGTATATAATAAGGTAGTTAAAAGCGCTGTGACATTCCTTGTACTTTATGTTGATGACATTCTACTCATTGGGAATGATGTAGGAATGCTGCAATCAACTAAAGTATGGTTGCTAGTAGATTCTCGATGAAGGACATGGGTGAAGCATCCTATATTTACAAATCTATCGGGATAGATCGAAAAAGATGCTCGGACTCACCCAATCTACCTACATCGATACCATATTTAAGCGGTTCTCTATGGAAGAGTCCAAGAGAGGACACCTACCTATGTGCCACGGGGTCACTCTATCTAAGTCTATGTGTCCGAAGACTGATGAGGAGATAGAGAGTATGACACGTGTGCCATATGCCTCGGCAATAGGTAGTATTATGTATGGCATGATCTCAACTAGATCGGATGTCGCATATGCTCTGAGTGTCATGAGCCGCTACCAGGCCAACCCCGGCCAAATGCATTGGAAGACTGTGAAAGATAATCTTAAGTACTTGCGAATAACTAAGAATATGTTCATGGTCTATGAGGGTGGTGAACTGAAATTGGAAGGCTACACTGAATCTAGCTTCCAATGTAACGTGGATGATTCGAAGTCAACCTCTGGATTTGTATTCATGCTCAATGATGGTGTTGTCTCTTGGAAGAGTTCCAAGCAAGACACCATCGCGGATTCAACCACTGAGGCTGAGTACATCGCAGCATCAGCTGCTGCTAAGGAGGCTGTTTGGATAAGGAATTTCGTCCAAGAGTTGGGCGTAATCCCTGATGGAGTTGGTCCAGTCCCGGTGTACTGCAACAACACGGGTGCCATTGCGCAAACAAAGGAGCCTAGGTCTCACCAAAGATCCAAACATATACTGAGGAAATACCACATAATCCGGGATATTGTGGCTAGAGGTGACATAGCAGTTGAGAGAGTCGCCTCTGCGGACAACATTGCTGATCCACTTACGAAGCCCTTTCCAGGACCGTTGTTTGAAAAATATCGCGAAACAATGGGACTGCGTCTGATGAGTAGTTGGCTTTAGGGCAAGTGGGAGATTGTTAGAGTAGATGTCCAACTAGCCAACTTGTGGCGTGTGGGTTTTATTGACTCTTGTGTATAACGATCTTTATTTATGAAATACGCATTTCTTTATGGCATTCTTTATTTTCATTATGTTATAATGTTAACAATTGTGTTGGATAAAGACCTAGAATGCACTATAGTGTATGTTAGATGTGATAGTGGATATGATGGCTATCATGAAACACATCTAATAGTCACTGTGTGTTTTGAACTCGTTCCTAGTCGATTGGGCCGTCAAAATGAGGATAAGGCCGCCCGAGCTTGAGACTAGAATTTGCGATGTGAAGTACCATTTTCATTGGTAGGGAACATTGTGATGTTCTGAGCATGCAGATGGATAGTGACCTAGTGATCTATCGAACTACCCTCGTTCGGACTTTCCAAGTGGTTACCATTTGTCGAGTGGATAAGTCCGAGGTCTTGGTTGTACTGATTAGTCCTCACTACTCGAAACGTCATTGAGACTCTACATGATAGGCGCCTCACTTTGACCCGTTTACCGACTCACTTGGGGTCATTAGGTGGCGGGATTGGGTGAGGTCCCGATGCATGTAGGAGTCGATGCTTCGTTGTCGATGATTCACCGCTCGCTTTCATGCGTGGATATCCTATGCTATCTGAGGAGATAATAGTGTAATAAATCTCTGGCCAGAGTACTGGATGTGTTTTAGGTAAATGTGTTTACATAGTAACACTCGCGATGTCACTATTTGATCTCCAAGATGTATGCATAGTTATCGGATCTCTAGCGACTCTCGATTTACCAATGGTCGTTGATCTGATCGGGATATATGTGTTGAAAGGACCGTACTGTACGCTAACCACGACCAACTGGTTCTTGTAGGCACTATCATTGATACCTAGGAGATCATGGGGTGATGTTGCTAGGCGCTTTACCATGATCCGTTGGGCAAGTCCGAAATTGCGATTTCGGAGCCACAATGGTTGTGGGCCCACGGCTAGCTGTATCCCTGAACCATTGAGGGTCACACAAGTACTGGATTCATGATTCCCGCACGGAAATTGAGCTCAATGTGTTGAGCATAGGAGGAGGATTTTAGGAAGTGCGACTTCCTAAAAGTCAACAGGGGTCAAATTGCGATTTCCCAAAGTTGAGGGGCTAAACTGTAATTTTGGACTAGGTGGTCTGAAAAACTGTTTTCGCATCATAATACTCAGTTTTGGAAACTGTGTTGATCGGTCCGATCTGATCGACGATCGGGATTATTATGAAACCACGGTGATTTAAATGAACCGAATGTTCATATGGACCTGGGCTTGACCCAAGTCCATTGGGCCGGTTCAAGCCCATGTATGATTTTAAATACAAGACTTGGTCTAGGGCATATCACAATAAGACATCACACCAAAACCCTAGCCTCCAACTCTTGTGCGCCGCCCCTCTCTCCTCCCAACCTCACGGCCGCCGCCCGTCCACCGCCGCACCACCGTGCCGCCGCCGCCGTTGATCGTGTGATCGGACTTGTTCCGATCAGCATGAAGAGGAGATTCAGTTCGTGCCAAATTTGTCAGGCCTTCTAGTGCAGGCTGACGAAGGACTCGTGTTTCCGGTTTTGGACCTGATTAAGGAGGATCTACCGCCGCCTACCTTGAAGAGCCAGATTCCCTGTGAATTTGGTTGGAGCCAGGCGCCAGCAAGGTGACACTCTATAAAACATCCTATGTATGATTTATAGAATATATTTTATGTATTGAACGTTTTTCGGGGAAAATTTTTAACTTCCGCTGCGCCCCCGGGAAACGGGATCCGGATCCGCCATTGTCGCCAACAATAACTTCGAACAGATTAGAGTTATACCTATGAAACAAAGCTAAATGAAAGAAGAATTAAACTTGAAGTTACTGTATCAGTCGAGAATGGACCTTAGCTGAATCAGCTCGGAGTATGAACTGAATGCGAGCGTACTGGCTCAGAATAGAAAATCGGCTCTAGGCTGTTTGGTCAACTAAGATTAGGAAAAGTCAACCTAACTTAAAACAGACTGGATTACGATGGTCAAATAAAGTCAACTTAGCTTGGATAATGAAATCAGATTACGAGCATAAAACAATTCTGTGTAAGAAATCAGATTATCGGTAATAAAAATTTCTAGGAAAGTAAAAAGATTACGGGTAATGAACAACTCTAGGAAAATTTACAGATTACGGGTAGTGAAAAGCTCTAGGAAAATAAACAGATCACGACTTAGAATCATCTCAAGAAAAGAATCAAATCGTGACTTAGCTCAATAATGATTAACAGATTAGAAGATTTCCTTAGTCTGAAGTAATCGAAAAAATATGTAAGGAAACATTCCAGAAACAAGAACACGTAAGCTGATTGTAAGCTACTGAAACAAAAGCACGTAAGCTCCTTGTAAGCTATTTGCAGAGCATCCAAGAATTTCCAAGAAAAAAGAAGAAACTTCCTCAAAAATCGTAAAGCAGTTTCTGAATAAAAATCTCAGCAAACCAATACTTTGCCAAGAAATCATCTTGAACTCAACTCTGTGTTTGAAAATTTCAAAAAACGTTTCTCAAACATTTAAAACTAATACAAGCATGCAAGAAGGAAATCAATATATGATTTCCAAAGTACAGCAAGAAACAGAGTTTACTTGCCTTAACAACGACGACGATTTGAAGAGATTTATCCGGCCTGAACAGTAAACAGACATGATCATCCCTTTGAAAAGCTTTTAAAACTTCGGTCGATTTTCTTTTATATAGAGCAATGCTTTCTCAAAGGGTTTTACTCTACGTGAAGTTTTCGTGAATGAAGATGAGAGGTACTTGTGCAGGTATTTATAAAAATATATCAAAGCCAAGTTAAATGAAAAACACATTTTGTTATAGTTCTATTAATAACAGTGCTCCCCTTATTTTAAAACAAATAAAAAATCCAGAGAACCGATTAGGTTAAAAATGAAACGAACCGGGCTTGTCTTGATCGGTCGGACAGCTCCTGCAATCGTGCCCTAACCTAAAACAAAGTCAACACAGATAAAAACCTTGGATGAAACAGTGCACGATAAAATTACAGTGCATACATAAAATTACAAATAGATCCCTCAAAACTTATAACTTACGTTTGTGGTATTATGGATTTCTGGACGATACATGCTATAATCTGAAATCAGCTTGGATGAAATCTAAATCACTGAATTGAAGCTGAAGAAGGGTACTAGTTAGTAATTAAACCCTTCAAATATTTAGATCTATCATTGTTGATTTATGGATTCCTGGACGTTACAATCTACCCACTTATGAAAATTTCGTCCTCGAAATTTTTACTTATACAGATCTGGGTATCAACTATGCAAATCCGTCTCCTCTTCTTATTTTGCTTCTCTTTCTGAAAGATTTTCTCAATTAATCTTAATCATGGGGATACTCCTATTCTTCAGCCCTCGTTTCTCTAAGATGAATCTTCTCTGGTTCCTCTTCATCAATCAGATTGGGCGCAAGCTGTATCAGCTAGCGGAGATGGCTATCAGCGTAGCACCGTTGTGTACTCTATTCGTTTTGTTGCTTCCATCTTAGTAGTTAATCATCACTTTATTGTGCTTCTCTAATCGGATCTTTTAACATAGTCTGGATAATAAGAACATCTAACTTCGCAGCACACTTCTGCGTAATCACCACCAGTTCAAAACTCTTAATGCTTTAACTAAACGTATCTGAACTGAAAGTTGACCTAATCCTACTACTTCTCTTCTTAACGCATCTGCTACTACGTTAGATCTATCGGGGTGATAAAAATTGATTCACTCAGAGTCTCTTACAAGATCTACATATCTTCTTTGTCTCGTGCTGAACTCTTACTGACTGGAGAAATACTTGAGGTAGTACCTCAAATTCGTTACTGTGAAGACCACTGTTTCCAGTTCTAGATCATAAGTAGGATAGTTCTTCTCGTAAATCTTCAGTTGTCTAGAAGTTTAGGCAATCACCTTCTTATCTTGCATAAAATCAGCACACAAACCTGTCTTTGATGCATCTGTGAATATAGCATAATTCCCTCTTCCAAATGGTAGTGCTGATACAGGGGTTTCTATCAATGCTTGCTTAAATCTATCCATAACTAGATGGACACTCTGGTTCCATACATACATATCATTTTTCTTAATTAAAGACTTTAAAGGAACATGTATCTTTGAACTACTTTAATAAAACGTTGGTAATAATCCTAAAGTCGTAAGGAACTACGGATCTCTGTAATACTCTCATGTACAGGCCAATTCCAAACTGCTTCTACTTTCAATGAGTATACTTTTAAACCTTTCATAGAACTTATGGGAAAAAATAAATGCAACGTTACCAAGCAGACATTCATACTTATTAAACATAGCAAAAAGTTGCTTAAATCTCAAAATTTGCAAGATACAGCTGTTCTGAATGTTCTTCAATGTTCTGGAAGTAGATTAGTTTGTCGTCTATAAATATTATTAGAATCTGATATACTAAATGTTGGAACACTCTAATCATTAAATCCTTAAATGTTTAAGATGCATGTGAGACCTGAAGGATTAGCAGAGTAATTAAGTTAATTAATCAAGTTTAGTATAGACTAGATCAGGTGTGAGCTCATCTGGGATGGGCCAGTCCCGAGCTGGTATGTTTTATGGAGTGCAAGCTGGTTTGTGTGTGTGGAACAGCTCTGAGCTGTTATGCGTCAGGGAGCATTTATCAAGTCTTCCAGTCGTGAGCTGTTGGAGATATCAACAAAATAGTAACCATCTTAGGATGCTGCTGCATGAGCGTAAGCTGTTAAGGTTTGGAGAGTGTAAGCTGCCCTATGAGAGATGGTCCTGAGCTGAACTGCACAGCTGGTTGTATCGCTGGATATTGCCGCGAGCTGGTTCTAGGGAAAACAGCTTAGGGGTGACCAGCTTAGGGAGATACTTTGTTGTGTAGTAGATGCGAGCTGGTACAGTGGTGGAATCAACTTAGGGATGTTCTGGGTTGCCCTGAGCTGGATGTCTAGATTGTGCGGGTTGTGCTGCGTTGTTTAAGAGTACCAGCTTGGGCCTGTGCTGGTTGCTGTCTCCAGCTTAGGCGGGTACTGTGTGTGGTCTCCAGCTTAGGCTTGTGCTGATTGCTATCTTCAGCTTAGGCAAGTGGTGTTCGTTGTTTTCAGCTTAGAGGCGTTCTAGGTGCTCTGAGCTGGTTGTCCCGAACTGGATTGCTGTGCGACATCGTTTAGTGATACCAGCTTAGACGCGAGCTGGTTGTAGTTCCTATGTACAGCAAAACTATTTGCTGTCACTAGCTTAGGCCAAGTTCAGAGATACGGTACAAACTGAAGACAGCGCTGAGTTGCTAAAAAGGGCAATACATTTAATGAAGCTGTACTTTCATCGTACAAGAATTTAAAGCATCGCAGGAAATTAAATTTGGATGCATTCAACGTATCTACTGGTAACATTTATTACCGTTGCATCCAAAGTATATATATAAGAGTAAAGCAGCTATGAAGTGAAGACGACATACAACGAGACTATTGAACATACAAGATAACCAGTTCTCACAGAAGCAGAGTTCATCTTGAACCAACTTATACAAGTGACACATGGACCGATTGTTTATTTTCTCCTCTGTGTCACATAATCTTCTATTCACACACTCTATGTGAGAATTAAGAAATTTTAATTTAGAATTTTTGAATTTTCAGATTTCAGATTTTGTGATTTTTGGTGAAACCTGATTTGAGAATTTCAGATCTCTCATGGAAATCGTTCGGAATTTAGTTCGGGATTTATCGGGTGAGATTCGAGTTGAATTGATGAGAATTGGATAGAAATTTGATTCCCTGAACGTTCGCGTGAGTTGCCGCGAATTTTTAGTAAAACGCTGTCGTTTTGGTGAAGTCTGGTGGAGTGAGAGATCTTCCAGGGAGAGAGAGATCTGGTGGTCGAGTGTAGTGCTTGAAGCGATACGCCATCGTTTCGTGATGTTCAGATGTCTCGCGGTTGGTGTAATCAGATGTCAACGATTAGTTAACACAGCTGGAGAGTAGCGAGAGATCTGTTAGCGCTAGCGTGTGGACAAGAGCAGATGTCAACGTTGGTCAACATGTGTTAGCGATGCTGCGTCGTTTTGATAAGTTGTAGCGACGTCGGTTGATGTAGTGCCTTAACAATGCATGGAGAGATCTGATCATCGATGAGCGCTAGTGTTGGTTTCAGATGTCTCAGATGCTTCGTCGTTTTGAATAACTAGCTCTTAGCGTGATCGAACTTGTGCGAGCGCTGAGAGATCTGATGTATGTAACGCTGGAGCATTTCAGATGTCACGCGTACGCTGTCGTTTTGACTTGTTACGCGAGAGTTAGTGTTAACGCTGGAATCTGAGGGATGTGAGCGCTGATTTGAGAATCTGTTTGGCGCTATGTTTAGATGCAGGAATCTGTTTTAGTCGGGATTTGTCCTATTCGATAGAGATTGAATAGAGGATTTAAATACAAGTGTTGAGCAACACTTAGAACATTTTCAACCCGATATTTCTTATCCTCTTATCTGTTGAAACCCTCAACCGACACTGTTCATTCGAACATTTATCCAGTCGATCCCCGTCGTTTCCAGCCTTTGTTTTTGACGATTTTGGTAGCGCTGAACTCCCCTCGTTTAGCTCTTTCGATTACTACCCATTTGAGGCTGTTGAACGACTTGAGGAAGAGAGCGTGAAGCTGCTGGTGTACGAAGATTTCTGGAGAAATCTGACCGCGCATCCCTTAGCTCTTTTTGAGCCTTTTGGTGAGTAGATCTTGCGGTTTAAGCTTCGGTAGAACTTCTATAGCTTAGGTTGTGAATCCAGAATTTCGAACGTAGGCTATAATGCTTTGAGGTTCAGATTTGTGGTTGATTTGAGCTAAGATATTAGCTACTTTGTACAGATTTCAGCTTCCAGGACCTTCTGCCGTGAATTGCCGAAGCCAGGTGGGATCTGTTTCTCTTAGGCCGTGAGTTCTGTCGTGCCCTGTTCGAATCAGTGAGGTAGAATTAAGCTTTTGAGGTACGAATTGGAGCAACTCTGGATAGCTTTGATGCTTGAGCATGCGTATATTCAGGCTGTGAAATCTTGTTGATTTTGATGGCTGTATTTGCGTGAGCAGTTTGATGAATTGATTGAGTTATATATATTCTGTTTCCACGTATTGATGTTATATGCATTGGGAATTGATTATTGAATGACATTCATGCATACATCTTGAGCCTGATTGACAGATTGATTGATGACCTGATTGAGAGCCACGTTGTGACTGGCCGACAGATTTGTCGTGCCCGAAAATTCCAACGCTATCATCGGAGTGGTGACTGCCGGATTCGAGTGTCTACCACCAAGCTGTGATGGGCTGACGGGCCTCGATGATCACGGACCGATGATTTCCACCGGCCGATTGGCTGTGCGTGGTATAGAGGCTCGCTTGAGATGATTTGCCAGTAGATATGCTGGTCTAGCTATCCGATCCTTGATAGCCCTCATGCATTTCATAGCATTGATTTATAGCATGTTGCATGATTAGCTGTTTTGATGGCTCTTCGTACTGAGGCTTGACATCGTATTTCTTTTCCTGCTTTTGTGTTGTTTGGGTTTGCGTTGCCCATTTGCAGGATCTTCAGGTAACCAAGCTGGATCGAGTGAAGTGCCAGCTGGTCGATCCCCGTTCCCTTGAGTCCCAGTCTATTTTATTATGTATTGAACCGGGGAATGCCCCGTGTTTCTATGTATTGGGGGACCTGTTATTATTTGAGTATTGATTGTTACCTGTATTGTATGAGTTTGAGTTAACTCATATTTTGAGTATTGATATTTTGAATGATGATTTTGAGCTCAGGCCCTTATTATTTCGAAAAATTTTTAAGCCCTGTTTTTACGCTTCCGTGATTATGTGCTTAATTGTGCTGTAATGTTGTGTGATTAGCACGGGGCCTGACACTCTGTAGTATTGAGCGTTCATTGTAAAGCATAAACAGAGAGTGCCAAAGTGCTAGTGTAGCACAACCATCTTAGAGCTGAGATTGTTGTATTACGAACCAGATCACGGGTCCGTGTTTCGTTGGTGTTTTCTAGGATTTCTCGTGACTGCTGGTTGCAGGAGTGGGTTTGTACAAACGGTTGTAAAAATCAAAGCCTTCTAGTGTAAACTTCCCATCGAGGAAGAAGGGGAGACGTAGGAGAATTTGCTCCGAACTTCCAAAAACAAATTTCTTGTCTCTACAACTTTTACATTCACGCACTTGATTAAATTGTTCAGCTGATTGAATCGTGTTCATTCCACAAAAAAATCATGTTATTACACGAGAAAACAGTAGACACTGAGAACCTTCCTAACTGGTAACACGGCTGTAAGTTGGCTTCAAAGCTGTAAACCATTTTCGAAGAAATATCAGCAAAGGAGTTCGTTCACCCCCCCTGAACTCCCAAACTTCTTTTCGATCCTAACAAATGGTATCAGAGCGGGTTTCTCAGTGCCTGTACAATTTATTCATTTTTAATTATTAAATATGTCGATCTCTCACAATAAAATTCCTATGTTCTCTAAGGAGGAATACGATGTCTGGAAGATCCGGATGCAGGTGCACCTAGCAGCACAAGATGACGACATGTGGTTCGTTATTACCAATGGACCAATGCAAATACTAAAAGTAAATACTGTTGTGGCAATAGCTAATGGTGCACCCCAATGGATCGAGAAACCCAGATCGGATTGGTCCTCCAAAGACCAAAAGAAAGTGAATCTGGACAATGTCGCTAAGGACATACTCTACAAGACGCTAGAAAATAACATATT
This sequence comes from Dorcoceras hygrometricum, assembly GCA_001598015.1. Taxonomy (NCBI): domain Eukaryota; kingdom Viridiplantae; phylum Streptophyta; class Magnoliopsida; order Lamiales; family Gesneriaceae; genus Dorcoceras; species Dorcoceras hygrometricum. Next base: position 216,084 of record KV014387.1, on the reverse strand, counting down.
CAGCAAGATCCAGACCTGCACAACTGCAAAGGAAATCTGGGAGAAATTGACCCAGATATGCGAAGGGAACGAAGAGACAAAGGAAAACAAGCTGACCGTGACTCTACAATAATTTGAGCTTATCAAGATGAAACAAGAAGAGACCATGGCTAAATTTGATGAAAGGTTTAGCTCCTTGGTGATTGAGCTGGTCAGACTAAACAAGACATATAGCAAAGAGAACTGGCCCTAAAGGTGATGCGAGCACTTCCCAATGAATGGGACTTGAAAACAATGGCCATGCGAGAGTCAAAAGACTTGAATAAGATGGAGCTGTATGACTTGTTTGCCAATCTGAAGGCATACGAGTTCAAACTAGAAACGAGAGCAGAAGCTGAACCATCTAAATCTCAACCAACCAGATCTCTCACTGCCAAAGTATCAGAACAAAGCCCATGTTCCACCAGTAGCAGATCAGAAGAAGAAATGAGCAAGGATGCGATGGACTTGTTCATAAGAAAATTCAGAAAATTCATGCGAAAGAAGAATACTCAACACTTTCCTTCTCCCAAGAAAAATTTCAATACTCCTTTTGACGATAGATGTTATAATTGTGGCAGGCCTGGTCACTTCGTGATTGATTGCAGGAAGCAAAGAAGGGATGACAAGAAGCGACCATATCGCAGCGCTAATAAAGAAAAGAAGGAAAAGGATTTATCGAAAAGGGAGAACAGAGAAGGCCATGATGGCTGAGGAGAAAAAAAGTTCTTGGGCTAATTCAAATTCGGAAGAATCCAGCTCCGGAGCCTCCTCATCAAGAGAAAGTGAGAATGACGTACAGTGTCTCATGGCCGATGACACTGAGGAGGTATTTGATTTTTCAAATCCTGAGTTTACACATGAGGACCTTGTCACTGCAATAAATGAAATGGTTCTAGAATATAGAAAAATTTCTCATTCATTTGAAGAAATAAAAGCTGAAAAAGAGAGCTATGCAACAAGCGCTTAGCTGGTTGGCTTAAGTAACATGCAAGCTGCTCTAAGTACGCTCGAAACTGATAATGCCGAATTGAGAAGAAGTTCAGAGGAGATGCTTTATGAGAATCAACGATTAGCAGGTATAATAAGCTCTTGGACCAGGTCTTCTTCCTCACTACACTAACTGCATGGAGCTACTAAGCTATCCGGTGACAGAACCGGATTGGGCTACAATAGCGATGAAGGCAGTACAGTAGAAACCAGCAGCACTCCAAGGATGGAAAAAAAAAAGTTTAAAGCAATGAAATTTGTAAAATCTAGCGCAACACAGCCCACATAGGCGCAATCTGGTGAAAATATTGTGAGGACTAGAAATCTGTTAAGTAATATTTAATGGCTAATCAGCTTTTGGATCAAGCTTTGTCACGGAAATTGTGATTTTTGGGTGCTCAGATTTAGACGTATAGTGATCAGCAGTAAGAATTTGGTGATCGAGTGAGATCTGTGTCGAATTTGGAGTTCAGTAGTTGCATTTTCCTATCGGGAAATGTTTCCAGTGGTAATTCAGAATTGAGGTTCATCGCTGGGAGAAGATAGCCAGCAGCGTTCTTGCGCGGGGTTTAGCGAGCATTCAGATGTTGGTATTCAGTAATAGCGTGAACAGATGTCAACGCTAGTCAACCCAGATGTGAGAGTGTAGCGTGAAGCAGCTGTTAGCGTTAGCGCGCGCAGGTGCGAGAAGGTGCCACGTATTGGTCAACACATCTAAGTTGACTGCTGGTTGTTAACGCTATTCAGATGTTGCTAGTGAGGGAGAGAGATCTGTTCAGATGTTGCTAGCGAGGGAGAGAGATCTGTTCAGATGTTGCTAGCGAGAGATCTGTTTCTGTTAGAGTAGATGCCCAACTAGCCAACTTGTGGCGTGTGGGTTTTATAGACTCTTGTACAAACAGTCTTTATATATGATATTCGCATTTACTTATATGGCGTTCTTTACTTTCATTATGTGTGTAATGATTTACAATTGTGTTGAGTAAAGACCTAGAATGCACTAAAGCGTATGTTAGATGTGATAGTGGGTATGACGGCTATCATGAAACACGTCTAATAGTCGCTGTGTATTCTGAAAATGTTCCTAGTCGATTGGGTCGTCAAAATGAGGATAAGGCCGCCCGAGTTCGAGACTAGTATCTGCGATGCAAAGTATCATGTTTCATTGGTAGGGAACATTGTGATGTTCTGAGCATGCAGATAGATAGTGACCTGGTGATCTATCGAACTACCCTCGTTCGGACTTTACAAGTGGTTACCATTTTTCGAGTGGATAAGTCCGAGGTCTTGGTTGTACTGATTAGTCCTCACGACTCGAAACGTCATAAAGACTCTACATGATAGGCGTCTCACTTTGACCCAATTGCCGACTCAGTTGGAGTCATAAGGCGTCGGGATTGGGTGAGACCCCGATACTAGTCTCGAACTCGGGCGGCCTTATCCTCATTTTGA
>KV014387.1:167758-178503 GCA_001598015.1 Dorcoceras hygrometricum | reverse complement strand
AAAACCCTAAACCTAAGTGCATTGAGCGCCGCCCCTCCTCTCCTCAGAACCCCGCCGCCGCCGCCGCCACGTGCCGCCGAAAAATCGTTTCCGGCCAATCTTGACGAGGAGAATCCGTCCACGCAGATCTCGTCAGTCCTTCTAGTGCAGGCTGACGAAGGAATCCCATCTCCGGTCGTGGACCTGATTGACGATATCTACCGCCGCCTACCGTGAAGTGCCGTTTTCTTTACGAAACCGGTCGGAGCCAGGCACTAAGTTTTCAGCAAGGTAGCAAATTCTAAACGCCCTATGAATGTCATAGCTTGTAGTTTTACAGTATTGATCGTCTCCCGACACCTGTTTTTCTGTTCTTCCGCTGCCTCGTCGGGGGGCGCGATCTGGATCCCAACACGATCTTGGGCAGCTTTCATCCGCTGTCGAATTAGATCCACATGATCTTTCATTTGCTGCACAAAGTCTGGGGCAGATAGCTGCTTCTCCCCCACTTCTTCCCAACACACCGGCGATCTGCACTTCCTGCCATACAAAGCTTCAAACGGGCCATTCCAATCGTCACCTGATAGCTATTATTGTAGGAAAATTCCACCAAAGACAACGCGTCTTGCCAGCTACCTCAAAAATCCATAACAATAGCTCGTAACATATCCTCTAACGTCTGGATAGTTCGCTCAGATTGGCCATCTGTTTGGGGATGATACGCTGTACTCAGAGCCAATCTGGTACCTAGAGCTGCTTGCAAACTCTTCAAAAACCTGAAAGTAAACCTTGGATCTCGGTCGGAAACGATCGAAACAGGCACACCGTGCAGTCTAAACACAAAATCCACGTTTTCGCCATTTTATTCAGAGAAAAGGTCATACCGTAGGGAATAAAATGTGCAGACTTCGACAAATGGTCGATAACTACCCAAATAGCATCGCATCCTCTGCTGGTATGAGGCAGATGCGTCATGAAATCCATCACTATGTGCTCCCAATTCCATTGTGGAACTTCCAAACTCTGCAACAGACCACCAGGTCTCATCCTTTCGGCCTTTACCATCTGACAGTTCAAACAACGAGCGACAAAACCAGTACGTCGCTCTTCAGGCCAGCCCACCAGAAGTGCGGCTTCAATGCATGGTACATCTTCCGTGCACCAGGATGAACACTGTGTCTACTGCAGTGCGCTTCCCGAAGGATCTCCTCCTTCAAATCAATGAAGTTAGGCACAACCATCCTGCCACGAAACCTCAAGCAACCATCAGAATAAACGTAATAATCTTCAAGTTCTCCAGCTCTGACCTTTAACTTCAACTCGTGATGGAAGGATCAGTCCTTTGAGCTGCTCGAATACTAGAAACAATCTGTGGCTCCACTTGGAAAGAAGAAACCACAACACAGTCCTCAGCCGGGTAGAATCTCCAACCAGTAGTATTTAGATGCTCCTGATCCTTAGAGATATACAACGAAGCAAGCATCTCACTAGCCTTCCTGCTCAAAGCATCGGCCACTACGTTCGATTTCCCAGGCAGATACTTGATCTCGTAATCAAAGTCCTTTAGCAGCTCCATCCAACGACGCTGTCTCATATTCAAGTCAGGCTGTGAAAACAGATACTGCAAACTTTTGTGGTCCGATTACACCACAAATTTCTTGCCATACAGGTAATGACGCCAGATCTTCAGCGCAAAGACCATGGCTGCTAGCTCCAGATCATGGACTGGATAACGAGTCTCATGCGGCTCCATCCAACGACGCTGTCTCATATTCAAGTCAGGCTGTGAAAACAGATACTGCAAACTTTTGTGGTCCGATTACACCACAAATTTCTTGCCATACAGGTAATGACGCCAGATCTTCAGCGCAAAGACCATGGCTGCTAGCTCCAGATCATGGACTGGATAACGAGTCTCATGCGGTTTCAACTTCCACGAGGCATACGCAATGACTCGACCATTCTGCATCAAAACACAGCCCAATCCATTGATGAAGCATCAGAACAAACAACGAAACCACGTGATCCGGACGACAGAGCCAACATAGGTGCAGTAGTCAGTTTCTCCTTGATCAATTGAAACACATTCTCACATTGCTCAGTCCACACAAACCGCTTGTCCTTCTGAGTCAGTTGAGTCATCGGCTTTGCTATGCTAGAAAATCCTTCGATGAAACGACGGTAATAGCCAGCCAGACCCAAGAAACTGTGAATCTTTGACACATTCCTGGGACGCTCCCAGTTCAAAACAGCGTCAACCTTACTGGGATCCACAGAAATCCCCTCTGCTGAAATAACATCTCCCAAGAATACGACGCGATCCAGCCAAAACTCGCACTTGGAGAATTTAGCATACAGCTGCTGGTCTCTCAACGTCTGAAGGACAAACAGGTGCTCCTTATGCTCCAAAGGAGTCTTAAAATATACCAAGATGTCGTCAATGAACACAATTACAAACTGATCTATGAACTCTCTAAAGACCCGGTTCATCAGATCCATAAAGACTGCAGGCGCGTTGGTCAACCCAAACGGCATAACCAAGAACTCAAAGTGTCTGTACCTTGTACGAAAAGCAGTCTTTGCGACATCCTGATCTCTTACTCTCAGCTGATGGTACCCGGAACGCAAGTCAATCTTTGAATACACTGCAGAACCTTGCAGCTGATCAAACAGATCATCGATCCTGGGTAAAGGGTACTTGTTCTTGATAGTCGCTTTATTCAACTGGCGGAAAGCAATGCACATCCGCATTGAGCCATTCTTATTCTTCACAAACAAAATGGGCGCTCCCCACGGCGACATGCTAGGTCGGATGAAACCTTTCTCCAGCAAATCGTCCAACTGCACCTTGAGTTCTCTCAACTCCGTAGGTGCCAAACGATACGGGGCACGAGAAATCGAAGCTGTGCCAGGCACCAGATCTATGCTGAAGTCAATCTCTCGCCTCGGAGGAAAACTAGGAATCTCCTCCGGGAACACATCGGGAAAATTTCGCACCACGGGAACGTCACTAAGCTGGACACGGGAAGAAGAAGACGCAAATGGGCGCTCCCCACGGCGACATGCTAGGTCGGATGAAACCTTTCTCCAGCAAATCGTCCAACTGCACCTTGAGTTCTCTCAACTCCGTAGGTGCCAAACGATACGGGGCACGAGAAATCGAAGCTGTGCCAGGCACCAGATCTATGCTGAAGTCAATCTCTCGCCTCGGAGGAAAACTAGGAATCTCCTCCGGGAACACATCGGGAAAATTTCGCACCACGGGAACGTCACTAAGCTGGACACGGGAAGAAGAAGACGCATCCAAATCGTAGATCATGAAACCAGCATTCCCTAAGGACAACAAACTGAACATCTCCATCGCTGAGACTAACGGGATCTTCGATCGAGAATCTTGGCCGTAGAAGTCCCAATTCTCGCCAGACAAAGACCTAAAACAAACAATCCCATGGAAGCAACCCACGGAGGCCCTATAGTTAGACAGCAAGTCCATCCCAACAATTCAATCGAAATACAACAACATCAGACGGATCAGATTCGCCACCAACACATGCTCTCCAAATATCAAAACGCCATCTAACAAAACCTCCTGAGAGAACAGGCTCACACCGCCCGGGGTAGAAACAGACACGACATCGCACAAAGAAATGGTATGCAAACCATGCTCAATGACAAAAGAATCAGAGATAAAAGAATTCGATGTACCGATGTCAAACAACACACGCGCAGAAAAATCGAAAACAAGACATGTACCTCCAATCTCCTTGCTCGGTGTCTCCTCTGCCTGCTCCCTAGTAATGGCGTTGGCCTGAGCATGCTGAGGACCAGAATAGAACGGCTGAGACGACTGTCCAAATCACGACGGACCAGGCTGCTGGAACGGCCTGAACTGAGTCTCACCAATCCTGGGTTGCTGAAACTGGGGGGAACGACCCCTAGACTATCCTCCACGACCCTGAGACGGGGCTGCGGCCTGCTGCGATCCAGCTGACGGACACACCCTAGCAAAATGCCCAAACTGACTACATATATGGCATGAGCCCTGAACACCGACACACTGGGTCGAAGGATTCTTGCCACCACAATAACCACAAAACTCAGCCCGAGAACCACTGCTACTCGAGCTACCTGAACCAGAAGAGCCCGAACCAGACTTCTTCTTGAACTGTTGACCGCGGGGTCGGAACCTTTGACGGCCAGACTGCTGTGCCACTTGCGGCTGCTGCTGTTGCTGGGGCTGATGGGATGACTAGGAAGACTGTGAAGACTGTGCTCCCTGAACAGCGGGATGACCACCCTGCACTACCTGCTGCCTACGAGCACGACGACTCCTCAAACCCTCCTCAATATCGATAGCATTGTCAACTGCTTCAGCATAACTCTTGGGTTTGCTTGTCAGCACCATCTGATACAGTTCCTCGTTCAAACCCTCTAAAACTCTGGTCCTCTTGGCCCTCTCCCGGCCAGAAACATGAGGGACGTACGCCAACAAAGAAGAAAACTTCTTAGCATACTCCCGAACAGACATCGAGCCCTGCTCTAGATGATCGAACTCCCGCTCACGGGCGTTCACGTACGACTCAGGAACATACTCCTGCATAAAAATCTCGCAAAAGCTGTCCCAAGTAATCCCAACGCCAGTCTCCAACAAAGTACTAGAAGCACCTCGCCACCAGCGCTTTGCACCCTTCCTCAGCTACAGGGTCACCAAACTCAAACGAAGCTCGTCGTCATACTGGACAGGATCGAAAAGACAAGTGATATTCCGAAGCCACGAATCTGCATCCTCGCTCGACTCGTCGCCATTGAAGACCTGAGGGTTCATCCTCTGAAACCTCGCTATCACAACGTCCATCCTCTCCACAGGGTAGGAAAGTCACCAACTTCCTCCTCCTCATCATGTCTACTATGAGTACGACTAGGAGCACTACGCCGATCTTCATTCTGTCCCTCTGACTCCTGAAACTGCCCCTACCTCTAGCTCTACGTCTAGACGGCATCTACAAAAGCACTCAACAGGATAAGGCAACAGAGAATAGATACAGCATAGATATCACAACAATATACATCACATAATCACATAGGTCAAGCACATGTAACACACGACACTGTGCCTAGACTCAAATGTGATCAAAGAAATCGAGCTTATCCCAGTTTAAGCTCTGATACCAAAAATGTCAGGCCTCGTGCTCACAACAGAGTAAAATCACACAAACACAAGCGGAAGCTACTAAAAAGCGGGTAAAATTTTTGCTTTTGGCCTGACGGTTTAAAACAATATAATTTAAAATACGAAAATACTCAAAATAGATATCCCAGTTTACAAAACCAACCAAAAAAAGGCTACAACATACAACAAGGCAGCAGAGAAAATGGTATCCCCTAGCTATCAGCCAGCTACAATATACTAAGCATCACCCGGGACATCCCACCCACGGTGATACCAGTGCATACAAATAATATACATAACTGGGACACTCTAACCACCTCCTGGGGCACCTACAGCTGGGTGGAATCCACGACCAGTTGTAAAACCTGGATTCCTTGAAAACAACATCAACAACAAAACAACCAAGCCCCAGAGGGACATGGGGTCAAACCCCAGTACGGAGAGCAACTACAAAACAGCAGTAAACATCAAGAATAAAATGCAGATGCTATGCATGAGACCAGGGACAACAGCCGAAGGCTACAACCAAGGAAGGGAGCCAAAGAACTCAATGCACAGCTCAACAAAATCTGCAATAGATATGTGTGGCCACGGTGAGTGTAGGACATGTGGGCGCTACCCACTCACCCCTACTCATCCACCAATACCAGATGCATCAACATCTCAACCTGTCGTTGCCCAACCTATGAACTGTGGTAGTTAACCACTCGGCGCATAGGGGCTAACAAATCCCAGCAGGGAGATGAGAGTGCGGAATCACCGCTCGCCCTCGCACTGGTAAGAAACAGAGCAACAACAACAAAGCAATGGCTTCAATAGCTGAAACGAGATGATAATGCGTGTATGCAACAACTAGCATAACTCATATGCAAAACAGCAACCACAATAGCAAACATACACAACCATCTCACGATATCAGCAACTACAATTCACTCAAGCCATAAACCTGCTTATTCACAAGCTCCAAGTCCGTACCTTAATTCTGAGCACAATTACCACAACAAGGGACCCGAGAGATCTGGTTGAAACCTGCTAAACACACAACGCACAGATCTCAAAAACTACACAGAAGGTCACGGTAATTCACAGTAACTTACGGCTGGGAGTTATACACTACAACCAGCAATTACTCTACCATTATACTCAACAGGAAGCTCAATAACAAAGCTCTAAGGTAAGATCTTATTGCTAATTCGAAAGGCTACCTGAATAGCGAACACACGGCCGAAGTCAACAACTTCGCGATCTTACTTCCAGCTAACAACAGCCTCCGAAAATGGTATAGAATGAAAGAGCTTCACGAGAGGAGTCCAACGCTACCTCAAACGTACTAAACGATGATCGGAAACGACGAGAATTGTCGGAGAAATGCTACGGTGAACAGTGTTCTAGGGTTCAAAGCGAAGAACAACAATTGGGAGAATATATCGCTAAGTATGGAATCTGTTGAATAGCGAACACACGGCCGAAGTCAACAACTTCGCGATCTTACTTCCAGCTAACAACAGCCTCCGAAAATGGTATAGAATGAAAGAGCTTCACGAGAGGAGTCCAACGCTACCTCAAACGTACTAAACGATGATCGGAAACGACGAGAATTGTCGGAGAAATGCTACGGTGAACAGTGTTCTAGGGTTCAAAGCGAAGAACAACAATTGGGAGAATATATCGCTAAGTATGGAATCTGTTAATCAAATCGAAGACCAAGTCTTCTTATATATATACACTTCTCACCAGCTGACAGCAGCAAGAGGGAGTTCCACCGACAAAACTAGTCGACATCGCTGAGAACCAGCAGGCATTGCTGTTAACACAACCAGCAATCGCAAAATAAACTAACAGCTGAATCCTTCGAACAACGCTACACAAAACGGCGTCGATCAACTTAACCAAACAACGTCGCATAGGACACGTCATCATATCTGTCGATGGCTGATCACCTAAACCAGCAGCTGGATTAAATAACACATCAGATTCCTCAACAGTAAACGTATAACGCGACCACCAGTTGATACCCAAAACTCTGCGTTTCAACTAAATGCAAACGGCGTCGCATAACCCAACAGCTGATCGCTACTAGAGGAAACATACCAACTGCTGAATTCCCAAAACGACATAGTTTCACTCAATGGCTGGTCGCTACTAAGAAACGCGCTAACAAAACCAACAGCTAGTTCCTGTTCACCAAAACGTCGTCGCTTCAAGGTTCTATAACGCTGTCTGCTGATTCTTGCGACTAAAACACCAACGTCTGAAATCCACGTCAGTGTTGCTGCTGCTTCCTGCCACCTCAGCATTTCTGCTGATATAATATACGAGTTCAAAAGATCTCACCAAAAATTCAGATTTCAAACTCGAAAATTCCAAAATTTTCAGAATTGCTCTAATTGTGATTTCTGACCCGAAAATACAAACGAAACCTCCAAAAAGAAATCTGAACCACCAGAAATCCCAAAAAAATCCGGTTAATCCAACGATTAATCCTCTATTACATTTCCAGGTCTCACAAAAGTCAAGCTGGTCAAGGAAAAACCAGCTCAGAGTACTCAGGTGCGCTAGTTGAGAACGGACCAGCAAAGGAATGTTGGTCAAGCTGGAACCAACTCAGGATATCAAGGTGTGCTGGTTTCAGTTGGATACTAAGGTTTGAAAATACCAGTTCAGAGATATCTAACTAGATAAGGACAGTTCACTTGAGAAAATACGAAGAGTAGGAAAATAGTGATCTCCAGTTGTAAGAATATATCACAAATAACAGACCAGCTGGAGTACTGAGTGACCAGATAAAAGAACAATTAAGAAAACCAGCTCAGAGCAGATTAACTTTACAAGTGATATGAAGCCGAGGATTTGAGCACACAAGGATAAATAGTCGAATCGGAATAGAACAAATGCAAGAGCAGTATGGTTTCAATCAAGATAAGAATCCGATCAAGAAAAGAAGTTCAACATTCAGTAACCAGATCGGGAGACCAACTTAGTAAATGACAACGTAGAAAATTGAATTTTGGAGTGTGTGAAGCTAACAGTCTGAATCAAGATATTTTGACATCTCTGTAGTGATGTGTTGTCGTTGGAACTAGTTTAAGATAAAATCAGACACGCGGAGATACGCTACAAACTGAAGACGGTGCAAAATTGCTAAAAAGGGCAACGCATTTAATGTAGCTGTACTTTCATTGTATAAGCATTTAAGACGTCGCAGGAAATTCAATTTATATGTGCACAACATGTCTACTGGTAACATTTATTGCCGTTGCATCCAAATGGTATATATATAAGAGAAGAGAAGCTGTGAAGCGGTTACGAACACACAACCAAATCATTGTATACACTAGCTAACAAGTTCTCACAAGCACAAGCAGAGTTCATCTTGAACCAGCTCGATACAAGTGACACACGCACAAAATGCTTTTTTCATATTCAGTGTCACACACTCTTCTATTTACACACTCTGCAGTATTGAGAATTTATTGTAAAGGATAAACAGAGAGTGTCGAAGTTCTAGAGTAGCACAATCAGCTTAGAGCTGAGATCATTTTATTGTGAACCAGATCACGGGTCTGTGTTTTGTTGGTTATTTGCTAGGAGTTCTCGTGGCTGCTGGTTGCGGGAGTGGATTTGTACAAAGGTACGGGTCTGTGTTTTGTTGGTTATTTGCTAGGAGTTCTCGTGGCTGCTGGTTGCGGGAGTGGATTTGTACAAAGGTTTGTATAAATCAAATCTTCTAGTGTAAACCTTCCTATTGAGGAAAAAGGGGAGACGTAGGAGAATTTGCTCCAAAATTCCAAAAACAAACTTCTCGTCCCTACAACTTTTATGTTACACATTTGATTAAATTTTTCACTGATTGAATCGTGTTAATTCCACATATATATCATTTTATTACACGAGACAACAGTAGTCATTGAGAACCTTCCTAGCTGGTAACTCGACTGGAAGTTTGCTTCAAGCTGTAAAATATTTCGAAACAATTTTCAAATAAAAAATTAGCAAAGGAGTTCATTCATCCCCCCCTGAACTCCCAAGCATGTTTTTCGATCCCAACAGGGTGATAATTGATCGACTTTCCAAGTTAGCCCACTTCATTCCCTACGACATGTCGTGTTCCTTGAAGAAGATGGTGAGGCTGTACATAGATTTTGTTGTTCGTTTGCGTGGAGTACCGGTGTCAATAGTGTCAGACAGGGATCCAAGGTTTACTTCCAGATTTTGGAAGAGCTTGCAAGCAGCTCAAGGCTCTAGATTCGCTATGAGTACATCTTATCATCCTCAAACCGATGACCAATCGGAGAGGACTATTCAGACTTTGGAGGATATGTTGCAAGCTATTGTGATGGATTTCGGTGGTAGCTGTCAGGATTCCTTGCCGTTGGTAGAGTTTTCATATAGCAATAGCTACCAAGCCACTATTGGAAGGGCACCGTTTGAAGCGTTGTACGGCAAGAAGTGCATATTGCCGATCTGTTGGGAAGAAGTGGAGGATAAAAATCTATCTTCACCATAATTTGTGTAGCAGATGAGGGACCAAGTCGATTTAATTCACCAACATATGAAGGCGGTTCAAGATCGCCAATCCAGCTATGCGAATAAGAGGCGTAGGCCATTAGAATTTCAGGTTGGTGATCGAGTTTTCTTGAAAGTTTCTCCTTCCAGAGTGTTATGAGATTTTTGCTCAATGGAAAGCTAGCTCCTCGCTATGTTGGACCGTATGAGATTGTTGAGAGGATCGGCCCCTTGGCTTATCGTTTGCTGCTGCCGCCGAGCTGTCCTCACTACATGATGTTTTTCATGTGTCTGTGTTGAGGAAGTATGAGCCAGATCCTTCTCATGTGCTGCAAGCTGACGAGCTGGAGTTGGATAGAACGTTGAGCTATGTTGAATATCCCTTGAAGAATTTGGATCAAAAGGAGAAACAGCTGAGGAACAAGACCATTCCTTTAGTGATGGTCCTGTGAGGATTGTGAAATTAGATTTGTGATTAATTGAGTTGAATTTGGGATTAATCACATGTTTTTGAGGGAATTACGAAGGGAATATGGTTCCTGCTGATTCATCAGTCGCAGCGCTAGTAAAGGAAGCGAGAAATATCGAAATTTGGTGAAGTCAACGCTGGTCAACGGTACTGTAGCTACCTGCTGGTGTTTGCATCGATAGGGTGACGTAGGCGTGACGCGTTGCATCTGCTGGTTTTAGTTCGTTTCGAAGGTTGCTGCTGGCCGATATTGCTTTTTGGCGCGAGAATGATTGAGGAAGCGACACGTGTTGGTCAACGTTATTGAGTGTTGACTAGGGGATTCAGCAGTCGTGTTAGATAGGAGTGACCAGCTGCTGATAGTAACACTTGCGTGTGCCTTGCGTCATAGTGAGAAACCAGCAGTAGGAGTTTCCCACATGCAACTGCTGGTGTTGCATGCGTCGTCGTTTTGTGAAGCGTCTATTACGCACGTGGTAACCAGCTGCGAGAGTTTTCCTTATGCACCTGCTGGTTTTGTAAGTGCATCGACTGGATTTGTTTGTGTAGGCGCGGCGACGTCGTTTGATTAAGTTAAGACGCTGCGTTTTGGATGTTGCAGCTGGAACCAGTCGTTGGTTG
>KV014387.1:113051-146957 GCA_001598015.1 Dorcoceras hygrometricum | reverse complement strand
TAGGCGCGGCGACGTCGTTTGATTAAGTTAAAACGCTGCGCTTTGGATGTTGCAGCTGGAACCAATTGTTGGTTGTTTTGAATAGATCTGCTGCCTGCTGGTATAACGCTGCGGCGTCGTTTTGTTTAGTTGGAGCGGTGTCGTTTCGAGATTGTAGTTTCGTATGCAGCATTTGATTGCTTCTGCTGGCTTTTAACGAAAGAAAGAGATGGTACCTGCTGGTCTTGTCGACTGAATTGATGATCAGCAGACGTTGGATTTGGGAGATTATTTATAGAAGTGTTGTTCGACACTTAAAATTATTTTGAACCAGACATTCCTTATCTCCTCTTTTCCAAACCCTCGATTATCTACTGTTCACCGTCACTTTCAATAGCCATTTCCCGTCGATTCCAGCCTCTGCTTTTAACGTTCTTGGTGGCGCTGGACTCCTTGCAACTTGCTCTTTCGATTGATACTAGTTTGGAAGCTAAGAGCAACGAGTTGAGAAATCCCGAAGGCCCTGCTCGTTCGTGATTTGCTGGTTTCGTTGAGCAGATTATGCCATCGTTTCTTTTGAACTTTTGGGTGAGCAATTCTTGTAGTTTGAGCTCGGTTTTTAGTAGTTAATGCTTGCGTAGAAGTGTAGGATTGAAGTATACTTCTGGCCGTAGGATTAACGTGATTGTGTAGCAGAATTGAGCTAAGATATAGAGTACCTGTAACAGATTTCAGCATTTGTGGGAAGTCCCTGCTGCGTGGATTGAACCAGGAGAAATCTGGTTGCATGGTCGTGTGTTGCCGTGACTTTGTTGAGAAATCTGTTAGGTAAATTGAATAAGAAAGGTACGAATTGAGCAGCACTTACAGCTTGAGCGTGAACATGACTGAATCGATGTTGTGGAATGTGTGTTGTTGCTGTTATGTGTTTATGTGGAACAGCTGTTGAATTGATTGAACTCGATATTCTGTTTTCACGTATTATGATTTGTATGCATTGAGCATTGATATTGATTGGCATACATGCATACATATTGGGCCTTGACAGATTTGATTGATGACCCAAGCCACGTTGGAGCTGATCAACAGATGTGTTGTGCACCAGTCCAACGCTATCATCGGAGCGGTGACTACTGAATATGAGTGTCTACCGTCGAGCTGTGATGGGCTGACGGGCCCCGATGATCACGGACCGATGATTTCCCGGTTGACAGACCGTGGTATTGAGGTGACTTGATATGTTTTGCCGGTTGATAGACTGGCCTAGTTGACCGATTTCCTTTTACAGCCACATGCATTTCATAGCATTGATTGTTAGCATGTTGCATGCGTAGCTGTTTGATAGCTTTTCGTACTAAGGCTTGACATCGTACTTGTTTCCTGCTTTTGTTTTGTTTGGGTCTGTGTTGCCCATTTACAGGAGCTTCAGGTAACCAAGCTGGACCGAGTGGAAGTTCAGCTGGTCGATCCCCGCGTCCCTGAGTCCCAGTCTATGTATATGATATGTATTGAGCCGGGGGATGCCCCGTGTTATCATGTATTGGGGATCTGTATTTGATTGATATTATGTTGTTACCTGTGGTGTTTGAGTTTGATTCAACTCATATTTTAATTATCGCTATTTTGAATGTATGATTTGAGTTCAGGACCATGGTATTTCGAAAAATTTTTAAGCCCTGATTTTAAGCTTCCGTGTTTATGCGTTTATTATGTGTTAATTGTTAGTAATTAGCACGGGGCCTGACAGGTCCAGTGGAGTAAGCATGGAAGAGAAGATGCTACGTGGGAGTTAGAGGAGAAGTGTGAGAACTAGAATTATTAGATGACAATTAATGATTTAACCAGATCAGATTAGTGTTTAACCCAAGTAGATACTTCAGCTAGATAAGCTGCTGGTGAAGATACCAGCTGAGATGCGTGCTGGTCCAGAGTATTGTGCTAAGCTGGTTTTGCAATCTGTTCGGGTTTCAGTTTAGTTTATTTTTGGTTTTGAGCACAGGTTATGTGAGCTGATTTATGGTTTATCAGTGGAGATGTTAAAGCTTGAAGATTCGGGTTTTAAGGATTCAGCTTTGTTGAAAGCTGGTTGAGGTAAATTGTTCTATGATCCAGTGTAATCTGGTACCAGCTTAGAGGTTTGCTGGTGGGTTTCAAAGTTGAACCAAGACCAGTTCCGCGAGCAAGGAGCGAAAGAACCCGAACGATTTCATTATAACTCAGGGCTTGCGAGCTGGTTGGATCGATTAGTCCTGAGCTGGATAGTAAGCTTGAGCACTGAGCTGGATAGTATCCTATGAATTGGTTAGTAATCAGCTTGGGAGATTGGTGTGAATTGTTGGTGACCTTCGGGTTTGATACAGATCAGATCAGTTGTGAGCTGGACTGAGATGTTAGCTCTGAGCTGGAATACTTTGCTGTGCTGTTTTGAGTTTTACCATGAGCTGGTTTTGAGGATACCGGCTTCGAGGTGTACAGCTTTGGTTTTCCATGTGTATGTGCGAGCTAGAACCAGCTTAGAGATCTACTGGATGCTCCGAGCTGGTCTATTTGAGAACACGATCTGGTTTTAGCGTCTGCGTACCAAAGCTGGTACAGTGGAGAGTTTTGACCTGATCTGACTACTTTAGACTAGACTGGTTTCGCGTGAGTGATCCAATCCGGAGTGTGTTGCTTGAAGTACCTGAGCTAGTCAGCTGAATGCTGTGCTGGTTGAGAGCAGCATACTCCCTCAGCTGGTTTGTGTGCCTGAGCTGGTAGATTAGTAAAGTCTAAGCTGGTTTGACTTTACTGTAGGATTGACTGGGAGTATATTTACATATAAGTGTTGACCAACACTAAGTCCTTTTACGACACATGTACCTTATCTTCTCCCGACTTTTATCTTCGAACCCTCGTGTCTACTGTTCACCCGATAACTTTTTCTTCCGATTGTCGGAGATTGGCTGGTCAGAATTGAGTGAGGGTACATCGATTGGAAACCCCTATTCTAGGCGAACATTATTGTACCAGTTTGGAGTTGGAAGGAGTTCGGATAGAGATAATAGCTGAGAATCTGCGTGAGCTGTCTTTCGCTATTTTCCAGCAGAGTTGAGCTTTGGTTCATGTAACCGTGTTGTGCTAGCTTTATTATCGTTCCTAGCTTTGATCTTTGAGTTGAGTAGTGCTCTGTTAGCTAGGCGTAGTGATTTCAGCTGCTAGGTTTTAAGCCGTGAGCTGGCTAAGCTTGATTATAGCTGATTTTCTTGAGCATGTTGGAAGATTAGCTCCTTTCTTGTGGTTTTTTCCTTGATTTCATGGTAGAGACGTGAGCTGATCCGAAAAGTGTTTTCTGCTGATTAAGCTGTGAGTTGTTCTGTGGTAATTGAAGCTCAGAATAGAAAGGTATGGATTGAACTTGATTTAACAGCTTTGACATAAGCATGATAATATTTCCAGCGTGAATTGATTGCTGTGTGATTGCGTGCTTGTCAGGCCTCGTGCTCACATCAGAGTAAAACCACGCAAACACAAGCGGAAGCAACTAAAAAGTGGTTAAAATTTTTGCTTTTCGCCTGACAGAAAGATAACATAATTTAAATTACATCAATACTCAAAATAATCCCAGTTTATAAAACCACAGCAATACAACCAGTCAAATACAACTACTGCCACACGGCTGAATACAACACAAGTGCTGATAGACTGCTAACTGTATAGATCTAAACATCACCCGGGACATCCCACCCGAGGTGATACCAATGCATATAAATACTATACATAACTGGGACACGCTATCTACCTCCTGGGGCACCTCCAACTGGGTCAAATCCACGACCAGCGGAATAACCTGGGAGACCTGAATACAAACAGGCAAACAACACAACAACCCCAGAGGGACCTCGGGGTCAAACCCCAGTACGGAGAGCAACTATAAAATAGCAATGAAAAGCAAAAGATAAGATGCAGATGCTACGCATGAAGAACGGTACAATAGCCGAAAGCTACAACTGAACAAGGGGCCAAGAAATTCAAGCACAGCACCACAGCTGATAACAAATTCTGCGAAGAAAGGTTAGTGGCCACTAGTGTGTGTACAAGCATACGGGAATTACCCGCTCATATTTACACCACATCCGAAATACCAGATGCATCAACAACTCAACCTGTTGTTGCCCAAATCATGAACTGTGGTAGTTAACCACTCGGCGCATGGTGGCTAACAAATACCAGCAGGGAGATGAGAGTGCGGTATTGCCCCTCGCCCTCAAAATCTGGTAAGAACATAACGGCAATAACGACAGGACATGGCTGCAACAGCTGAATTGAAATGATAATGTGTATGCAATGCAACAATTAAACCAGCACATAAACAACAATGCAATGCATACACAGCAAACACATAATATCCATGCCAATTCCAGCCGTAATACAAGCTCAACATTCGTACCTCACCAGCTTCTGAGCTACAATTACCACACACACAGCTGCTACAACGAAGTCCGAGCAACACAGATCTGTTACCTGCTAAATCAACACAAGCTACTTCTCAAAAGCCGAAACACAAAACAACAGCAGCTGGGAGCTACAACTCCACCAGCGCTTATCTACCTTCCTAACTCAACGGAAAGCTCTAACAAAGCTTAAAGGTAGAATTCTCACTTACCCCAACGAACTACTGGCACGGCGGGGACGCTTATGCTAACAAACTACACAAGGGAGATGTCTTAGCGATCCTGTGATCCTCTTCCAACTCCTACAAAGCCTTCTAAAGAGGTATAGAACGAAGCGTCTTAGCGAGAGGAGTCCAACGCTACCACTATCACTCTCGTCGGAGTTGTCTACCACCTGAAATTAGGATGGATAAGGTTACGGTGAACAGTAACCAGGGTATCGTCACAAGATTTGGAAACGAAGAAAATATTTCTAAGTGTCGGGGAAACAAATAATAGAGAACAGCAGCTAAGTCCCCTATTAAATACACTTCTCAACAGCTGACAGAAGCAAGAACAGATTCCATCGACAAAAACAGTTGTCACAACTAATATTCCCAACCAGCAGCTAAAATATCGCATCAGCTATTGCCTATCGCTAAACAACGAACAACTAAACAAAACGACGTCGCCCGCTAGTCACTGCTGATCGCTAACCAACAGCTGATCGAACCAACAGCTGATCTTTCAAACAACGCTAAGGCTAAACGGCGTCGTACCAACTTAACCAAATGACGTCGTAGAGGGACACGTCACCTCGCTACCAACAGCTGATTAACAAACCAGCAGCTGAATAAAATAACGCACCAAATCTCTCAACAGCTGATGTCTATCGTAACCAACAGCTGGTACAAAGCGCTCCACTCAAAACGCTGTCGTTGCACCAAATCTCTCAACAGCTGATGTCTATCGTAACCAACAGCTGGTACAAAGCGCTCCACTCAAAACGCTGTCGTTCCAACTTATCAAAACGACATAGTTTCACTACTCGCTACAAAACACGGTAACGAAACCAACAGCTGGTTCCTGTTCACAAAATGTCGCCGCTTCAGAGTCCCTTTGTGCTCTCTGCTGATCATCGCAACTAAAATACCAACAGCTGATCAATCGCAACAGCTGGTCTCTCGCAATAGCTGGATACGCGCTAATACACCAACGATTGAAATCCACGTCAGCATTGCTGCCCCAACTGATTCCTACTACTACTGCTGGTTGCCTTAGGAAAATTCTATGACTTCAACTCATGCATCTACTACCAGCTGATTCAACTCAAGCAACACCTGATCGCGAAAACACAGCTCTCACATCTCTCCCCCACTAAAACAAGATTTCGTCCTCGAAATCAACAAGTCCAGGAACAACTCAACTGAACCCAAGAGTTCAAGATAACTGAGCAAACAACTACTGAAATCTGATGCAACACTCACGCAAACAGATGCGGCCACTCACGTTGCATCTTCTTTTCCAGTTCCCAAGTGGCTTCTTCCCTACCATGTTTGCTCCATTGCACCATTACCAAAGGAATGGTTTTATTCCTCAACTGTTTCTCTTTTCTGTCTAGAATCCGCAAGGGATAATCTACATAGCTCAACGTCTGATCTAGCGCAACCTCTTCAATTCTCAACACATTAGACGGATCTGTCTCATACTTCCTCAACATGGAAACATGAAAGACATCATGTAGATAAGATAATTCTGGTGGCAACAACAGTCGATACGCCAAAGGGCCAATCCTCTCAGCAATTTCATACGATCCAACATAACGAGGGGCTAACTTTCCCTTTTGTCCAAAGCGCATAACACTGCGAAACGGAGAAACTTTAAGGAACACTTGATCACCAACCTGAAACTCTAGAGGTCGACGCCTCTTATTCGCATAACTGGCTTGGCGATCCTGGGCAGCTTTCATCCACTGTCGAATCAGATCCACATGATCCTTCATCTGCTGCACAAATTCTGGGGAATACAGATGCTTCTCCCCCACTTCTTCCCAACATACTGGCGATTTTGTAACGCCCCAAAATCCATAAGATCACAAATTATAAATCCTTATAATTTGAGAACCCATTTCTAATTTCAGATTTTAGCATTGTTTATTTGTTCGAATAGCTGATTTCTCATTTTCAGATTTCATAAGGTGCAGAGATCCGATCAGCTGTCACCCGAGCATGGCTAAGCAATTTTCAAACTTTACAAATAAATTGATGTTGGATGGGGGAATGGTTAAGTTTCAGATTTTGGGTAGTACTTTAAAATATTGACAGGGAATTAATTTTCTGAAGTACGCATGGTTTACCATGCCTACTCAAGTATTTCTCCCTGTTGCAAGTCAGACCCCCATGTCGTTGTCCTTGTGAGCTATAAGTTCATTCCTTTGCAAGAAAATACTCATTTTTGCATCAAAGAAAATAGGAATCTTATCATCGCGCTCGGGAGGACTCTCTGTTCGTGACCTGCTGTATCTCGTGATTCCTTCTTATTGAGGCAAGTAAATCTGATTCTTGCTACGCCAAGAAAACATTTGTATTGTTCTCGTTTTGTTTCATGATTCTTTCCTAAGTTATGTTTAATATCAGCCTTTGTTCATGTTTTGCTGATATTGATATGAATGTTTAATGTTCGGGTTCACAGTGGGTTATGTTGGAACTCAAAAAAATGAGTTTTTGAAGTTGAAGTTGAAGATGTTGATGTTATTTTAAACGCTGAGCATTTCAGGTTTCTATTTCGTCGTAAATTTGCAAGGTCCTTCTTTTTCTTCTGGTAGATGGTATCATCGGAAGTTGACGCTATGTAATCGGAGTTGCTAATTGAATCAGTAGTTAAGTCTGGTTTGATAGGCGATAACTGGTAACGTAGTTGTTGATTGAGATGATGCGGTACTACGTTCGTAATCAGTAGTTCCCATTTCAGCAGTCCTTGTGTTGAGCATATTCCTAAGTGTTGTGTTCAGTCGTTGAGTCTTGCGACTGGTCCCTGTACCTTGCGTCTGGTATTGTGTCTTGCGACTGGTTCCTGTACCTTGCGTCTGGTATTGTGTCTTGCGACTGGTTCTTGTACCTTGCGTCTGCTATTGTGTCTTGTGACTGGTTCCTGTTAGAGTAGATGCCCAACTAGCCAACTTGTGGCGTGTGGGTTTTATTGACTCTTGTGTATAACGATCTTTATTTATGAAATTCGCATTTCTATTATGGCGTTCTTTATTTTCATTACGTTATAATGTTAACAATTGTGTTGGATAAAGACCTAGAATGCACCATAGTTTATGTTAGATATGATAGTGGATATGATGGCTATCATGAAACACATCTAATAGTCACTGTGTACTCGTTCCTAGTCGATTGGGCCGTCAAAATGAGGATAAGGTCGCCCGATCTTGAGACTAGCATCTGCGATGCGAAGTACCATGTTTCATTGGTAGGGAACATTGTGATGTTCTGAGCATACAGATGGATAGTGACCTGGTGATCTATCGAACTACCCTCGTTTGGACTTTCCAATTGGTTACCATTTGTCGAGTGGATAAGTCCGAGGTCTTGGTTGTACTGATTAGTCCTCACTACTCGAAACGTCATTGAGACTCTACATGATAGGCGCCTCATTTTGACCCGTTTACCGACTCACTTGGGGTCATTAGGTGGCGGGATTGGGTGAGGTCCCGATGTATGTAGGAGTTGATACTTCGTTGTCGAGGATTCACCGCTCGCTTATATGTGTGGATATCCTATGCTATCTGAGGAGACAATAGTGTGATGAATCTCTGGCCAGAGTATTGGATGTGTTTTAGGTAAATGGGTTCACCTAGTAACACTCGCGATGTCACTATTTGATCTCCAAGATGTATGCATAATTATCGGATCTCTAGCGACTCTCGATTTACCAATGGTCGTTGATCTGATCGGGATATATGTGTTGAAAGGACCGTACTGTACGCTAAACACGACCAACTGGTTCTTGAAGGCACTATCAGTGATACCTAGGGGATCATGGCGCGATGTTGCTAGGCGCTTTACCATGATCCGTTGGGCAAGTGCGAAATTGTGATCTCGGAGTCACAATGGTTGTGAGCCCACGGCTAGCTGTATCCCTGAACCATTGAGGGTCACACAAGTACTGGATTCACGATTCCCACACGGAAACTGAGCTCAATGTGTTGAGCATAGGAGGAGGAATTTAGGGAGTGCGACTTCCTAAAAGTCAACAGGGGTCAAATTGCGATTTCCCAAAGTTGAGGGGCTAAACTGCTATTTTGGTCTAGGTGGTCTGAAAAATTGTTTTCACATCATAATATTCAGTTTTGGAAACTGAGTCGATCGGTCCGATCTGATCGTCGATTGGAGTTATGATGAAACCACGGTGATGGAAATGAACCGAATGTTCATATGGACCTGGGCCTGACCCAAGTCCATTGGGCCGGTTCAAGCCCATCACTTATTTATTAAATTAGACCTAGGGCTACAACTAGAACATAACATTTGATACAACCCTAGCCTCCAAGTAGCTGCCTCACCCTCTCCTCCACACCTCGCCGCTGCCGACCGCCCTAGCGTCGCCGCCGTCGCCCGATTTTCATGTGGTCGGACTTGTTTTGATCACGTCGACGAGGAGATTCCGTTCGTGACAAATTCGTCAGGCCTTTTAGTGCAGGCTGATGAAGGACTCTTGTTTCCGGTCGTGGACCTGATTAGGAGGATCTACAGCCGCCTACATTTGAAGAGCCAGATTCCCTGTGAATTTGGTTGGAGCCAGGCGCCTAGACGCCAGCAAGGTGACACTCTATAAAATATCCTATGTATGATTATAGAATATATTTTATGTATTGAACGTTTTTCGGGGAAAATTTTTAACTTCCGCTACGCCCCCGGGAAACGGGATCCGGATCCGCCATTGTCGCCAACAGTTCCTGTACCTTGCGTCTGGTATTGTGTCTTGCGACTGGTTCATGTACCTTGCGTCTGGTATTGTGTCTTGCGACTGGTTCTTGTACCTTGCGTCTGGTATTGTGTCTTGCGACTGGTTTCTGTGTCTTGCGACTGATTTATATATATATGCAATGTCTGAATTTTCTTACCAACGACTAATTTCCTATGTCTCAACTGGATGCTCAGTGAAAAATGTTTTGATGGAAAATGATTTAAAATGAAGTGAACCCTGATGTTAAGATCTGATTTCGTTCAGTAGTTGTTTAAATGAAGAAAATGTTCAGACTTTAGGATTTATGGAAAATATAACAGACGGTCCATATTGGAAGGGTGAGCAGCAGCCGAGAGGGTCGGTTGCCCCTTCATATTGGGTGAGATTTCACCATATTGTAACTGATATCAGTAGTCATTCGATCGAGTGAAATGGGACCTAAGTAGAGCTTCTGAGCCATAAGTCTAACGAAATGATAACGCTGGGATTTGATCTTATTCCCAGAACAGATGTTGACGATGAATGATGTTTTATGACTTCCTTTAAACTATGATGTCTTATGTATTGCACCTGCATATAACGAGAGGGTCGGTTGCCCCTTCATATTGGGTGAGATTTCACCATATTGTAACTGATATCAGTAGTCATTCGATCGAGTGAAATGGGACCTAAGTAGAGCTTCTGAGCCATAAGTCTAACGAAATGATAACGCTGGGATTTGATCTTATTCCCAGAACAGATGTTGACGATGAATGATGTTTTATGACTTCCTTTAAACTATGATGTCTTATGTATTGCACCTGCATATATTGTGCTTTGTTACTCTCAGTCTTGCTTGTTGAGCCCCTAGGCTCACTAGCTTTCTTGGTGCAGGTGAGGTGGAGTTTGAACCAGTAGCGGCGTGTTAGTGTTTATAGAAGGCATGATTTTTCACGATGTTCATTTGTATTTTGTTGTTTTTGTTGTCTTTGATCTTAGTCGAATCTGTATTGAGATCCGTTACAACAAAGATGAATTCAAATAGAGTTCAGTAGTTGTAATATCGTGACTTCGCATTTTGTACTTCGAATTTGTAATGAAATCTGATTTTAATTTCTTGGCGCCAACGGTTGTACTTTGATTTTATTTTGAGCAAGGCAATACAGCTTGCTTAATTTATTATTCAGCCCCTCTATTTCCTTTTCATTCCTTTTTCCTTGATTCCGTGGCTCCCATGGGGTTGGGTGTCACAAACATGGTATCAGAGCATGGTCCCAGAGATAAACACACGCACTCCTTGCTGGAACAGATTTCATCGACCGTCTCTTCGGGGCAGTGAGTTTTCTTTTATGTTTTAGAGCATGTATTTTTTATTCTTGCATGTTCTGATGTTCTTATGTGGTGGATTACGGGCTATAGATTAAGATGTCTGGCCGAGGGAGAGGGAGAAGAAATGCCCCTGAAGATGAACCCAGTCCTGATAGTAACGCTAGTATTGCCCAACTTCTAAGGTTGCTGGTAGAACAGCAGGGGAGAGGAAATGGTCAATCCTCCAGTAGTAGAGGACCTAGCAATGATGACCCTCAAGAACGATTTCGAAGACAGAAGCCAAGGGAGTTTTGTGGCACCACAGATCCGTTCGTCGCTGAAAGCTGGATTAAATCAATGGAGGTGATATTTGAGTATCTTCAGACGCCAGACTTAGAAAGATCCAGATGTACGATCTACATGTTGAGGGATGATGCAATGCTCTGGTGGGAAGGAGCAAAGTTAACCGTAGATGTGACAAATCTCCCCTGGGAGGAATTCAAGCGGGTGTTCTTTGAACAGTATTTTACAGAGGATAAGAGGTCTGAATTGAAAAGAGAGTTCTTGATGAACAAGCAAGGGGACATGAATTTCCAGGAGTATGTTCGAAAGTTCGAATGAGGATGTTATTTTGTACCGTTGATTGGAGCTGATCCTAAGGAGAAATTGCGACATTTTGTCGATGGATTGAAACCAGCGCTCAGGCATGATGTGAGGCTGGTAGAACCAAAAGATTATCGAGGAGCGGTGGATAAGGCTCTAAGAGCTGATCAAGATTGGAAAGCTGTTGTGGAGAGCGACAGCTGAAGAGATAGGCCTTTCAGCAGAAAGACCAGCGACCACCCAAGAAGCCATCCAGCGCTCAGGCATGATGTGAGGCTGGTAGAACCAAAAGATTATCGAGGAGCGGTGGATAAGGCTCTAAGAGCTGATCAAGATTGGAAAGCTGTTGTGGAGAGCGACAGCTGAAGAGATAGGCCTTTCAGCAGAAAGACCAGCGACCACCCAAGAAGCCATATAAGAATCAGCAGCGGTCGCAGAAACCGAAGCCTCAGGAGCAGAAAACTTTGGTTGTGCAACCCATTAGCGCGGTTTCAGCAGTTGGCAGTAGACCTCAGTTCCCCAAGTGCCAGAAGAACCACCTTGGTCCTTTTAGAAAGGGACAGAATGTTTGTTACAGATGTGGATTGCCAGGGCATGTTATTAAGGACTGCCCGAACACGAAACAGTTGGTGACCAGTAGAGCTTACGTCATGACGACTGAGCAAGCCAATCCAGACTCTACAGTGGCTACGGGTAAGATCTTGATCGCTAGAATTCCCTCTTTAGCTCTGATAGATTCAGGCACCACGCATTCATTTATATCAGCAGATTTTGCTAAGAAATTACCTGTTAGACCAGACCAGGTGACTATAGGATTTTGCATAACAGTGCCTCTGGGGAAGAGCAGGTATCCCATAACTTGTTTCGTGACTTAGAACTTAGATACGGAATAGATTCTAGGAATGGATTGGTTGACTAAATACGGAATAGATTTCAAGCTTAGAACCGTAGTGGTGAAACCTCCAAGAGGAAACTGGTTCACGTTCGAGGCTGGTCAGATGTGTAAAATCCCTCGAATTATTTCAGCTCTCAAGGCGCAGAGTTGTTTGAGGAAAGGAGGATTAGGATTTTTGATAAGTCTATCCTCTTTAGTCGCTACCAGTAAACCTCCACTTTCAGATGTTGAAGTAGTGAACGAATTCCCCGAGGTTTTTCCAGAAGACATATGCGGACTGCCACCTGATAGGGAATTTGAATTCACAATTGATTTATTGCCAGGAGAAGCACCAGTTTCTAGACCACCTTATCGTCTTGCTCCATCAGAAATGAAAGAATTAAAAGAGCAGATACAAGAGCTGTTAGACAAGGGATTTATTCGACCAAGTACATCACCATGGGGAGCCCCTGTTTTGTTCGTCAAGAAGAAGGACGGGAGTCTAAGGCTGTGTATAGACTATAGAGAGTTGAATAAGCTGACGATTAAGAATAAGTATCCCTTGCCTAGAATTGAGAATCTGTTTGATCAGTTGAAGGGATCAGTAGTTTTCTCTAAGATTGATTTGAGGTCTGGTTATCATCAATTGAAGATAAAACCAGCAGAAGTTTAAAATTTAGAACACGATATGGTCATTATGAATTTTTGGTAATGCCCTTCGGACTTACTAACGCCCCTCAGCTTTTATGGACTTGATGAATATAGTTTTCCAACCCTTTTTAGATCAGTTTGTAGTTGTGTTTATTGACGATATTTTGGTGTATTCCAAGAATATACTAGAGCACGCAAACCACCTGAGAACAGTGCCTCAGATTTTGAAAGACAAGCAGCAGTTCGCCAAGTTTAGCAAGTGTGACTTATGGCTGGAAAAGGTTTCTTTTCTCGGGCATATTATATCCAAAGATGGATTGGAAGTAGACCCAGCAAAGGTGGAAGTCGTTCGCGACTGGCCGGTACCAACCTCTGTTTCTGAAGTTAGGAGTTTTCTGGGGTTAGCGGGATATTACAGGCGTTTTATTAAGGGATTTTCGAAAATGTCTGTTCCCTTAACATCGCTGACTAGAAAGTTGAGAAAATTTGAATGGACCCCCGACTGCCAAGTCAGCTTTGAGAAATTGAAACAGGCGTTGATTGAAGCTCCTGTGCTAACTATGCCGTCTGATCAAGGGAAATTTATCATTTATACAGATGCGTCGAAATTGGGATTAGGAGCTGTTTTGATGCAAGATCATAGAGTAATTTCCTACGCTTCTCGACAGCTGAAAAATCACGAAAAGAATTATCCCACTCACGACTTGGAGCTGGCAGCAGTTGTATTTTCCTGAAAGATTTGGAGACATTACTTGTATGGGGAGAAGTGTGAGATATTCACAGATCACAAAAGTCTGAAATATTTCTTCACCCAAAAAGAATTAAACATGAGGCAGAGGAGATGGCTGGAGTTGGTGAAATATTATGACTGCACGATCAGCTATCATCCAGGCAAGGCTAACGTGGTTGCTGACGCTTTAAGTAGAAAGTCTGTTGGACTAGCACAACTCATCATTCGAAAACCATTGGCATCTGATATTGAGAAGTTTGGCTTAGAGCTGGTGCCCAGCAGCTGCAATTCAGTCGTAGCTGATATCTCAGTGAGATCAAATTTGTTGGACCAAATTCGTGAGGGTCAGCTGAGGGATGAGCAATTACAGAAGTGGGTTAAGCAAGATAGGGAAAGAGGCGGCAGCATCTATTTTTCAGACGGTAGCGTAATCAGATTTCAAGGAAGAATTTGGGTGCCGCAAGTGGATACTTTGAGATCAGATTTGATGGAAGAAGCCCATACAACCCCATACTTTGTGCA
Source organism: Dorcoceras hygrometricum (assembly GCA_001598015.1). NCBI lineage: Eukaryota > Viridiplantae > Streptophyta > Magnoliopsida > Lamiales > Gesneriaceae > Dorcoceras > Dorcoceras hygrometricum. Next base: position 132,931 of record KV014387.1, on the reverse strand, counting down.
TCCGGGGAGTACTAAAATGTATAAAGACCTCCAGCAGTTGTACTGGTGGCCAGGGATGAAACGAGACATCTCCAGATTTGTCTCGGAATGTTTAACTTGTCAGCTGGTGAAGGCTGAACCCCGAAGACCAGCTGGGTTGTTGAAGCCATTGACAATTCCAGAGTGGAAGTGGGAATGTATTGCCATGGACTTTGTGACTGGTTTGCCTCGAACTGCTCAAGGTTATAATTCTATTTGGGTTATTGTAGATAGACTTACGAAATCTTCTCACTTCCTGCCGGTGAATACAACCTACGACGTGAGTAGGTATGCAGAGTTGTATGTGAAAGAAATCATCAGACTTCACGGTGTTCCATTGTCGATTGTGTCTGATAGGGATTCCAAGTTTACGTCTGCATTTTGGAAAAGTCTGCATCGAGATTTGGGAACAAAGTTGACATTCAGTACAGCCTTTCACCCCCAAACCGATGGACAATCAGAAAGAGTGATCCAGATTTTAGAGTATTTACTCAGAGCATGTATTATAGATTTCTCAGAAAGTTGGGATTTGAAACTACCATTGGTGGAATTTGCGTATAACAACAGTTTTCAAGCTTCCATCCAGATGGCGCCATACAAAGCTCTATATGGACGTAAATGTAGAACGCCTCTTCATTGGGATGAGATAGGAGAGAGGGATGGTTTAGGACCAGATCTGGTAGAATAGACGATGAATGTTGTTAGAAAAATAAAGGAAAGGATGAAAGCAGCTCAAAGCAAACAAAAGAGCCATGCAGACAATAGGCGAAGGGCACTAAGTTTTGACGTTGGTGATCACGTCTTTTTGAAAATAGCTCCAATGAAAGGAGTGATGCGTTTTGGAAAGAAGGGAAAACTGAGTCCCAGATACATAGGTCCCTACGAAATTCTGGACAGAGTAGGAACATTGGCCTATCGGATTGCACTGCCGCCTCATCTATCTTCAGTGCATAATGTATTTCATGTATCAGCTTTAAGGAAGTATGTTCCCCACCCATCGCACATATTGACCGCTGAACCAGTTCATTTAGCACCAGATTTGAGCTATGAAGAGAAACCTGAGAAGATCCTTCTTAGGGAGATTAGAAAGCTGAGAAATAGAAGCATCCCAATGGTTAAAGTTCAGTGGTCGAATCAAACCGAACGAGATGCTACGTGGGAAACGGAAGCTGTATGCATAGTCGTTACCCAGATTTGTTCGGTAAGTAAATTTCGAGGACGAAATTTTTATTAGGTGGGTAGAATTGTAACGCCCCAAAATCCAAAAGACCACAAATTCTAAATCCTTATAATTTGAGAACCCATTTCTAATTTCAGATTTCAGCATTGTTTATTTGTTCGAATAGCTGATTTTTCATTTTCAGATTTCATAAGGTGCAGATATCCGATCAGCTGTCACCCGAGCATGGCTAAGCAATTTTCAAACTTTACAAATAAAATGATGTTGGATGGGGGAATGGTTAAGTTTCAGATTTTGGGTAGTACTTTTACAAATCAAAATATTGACAGGGAATTTTAAGTAAAATTTTCTGAAGTACGCACAGTTTACCATGCCTACTCAAGTATTTCTCCCTGTTGCAAGTCAGACCCCCATGCCGTTGTCCTTGTGAGCTATAAGTTCATTCCTTTGCAAGAAAATACTCATTTTTGCATCAAAGAAAATAGGAAGCTTATCGTCGCGCTCGGAAGGAGTCTCTGTTCGTGACCTGCTGTATCTCGTGATTTCTTCTTATTGAGGCAAGTAAATCTGATTCTTGCTACGCCATGAAATCATATCTATTGTTCTCATTTCGTTTCATGATTCTTGCCTAAGTTATGTTTAATATCAGTTTTTGTTCATGTTCTGCTGATATTGATATGAATGTTTAATGTTCGGGTTCACAGTGGGTTATGTTGGAACTCAAAAAAATGTGTTTTTGAAGTTGACGTTGAAGATGTTGATGTTATTTTAAACGCTCAGCATTTCAGGTTTCTATTTAATCGTAATGTTGCAAAGTCCTTCTTTTTCTTCTGGTAGATGGTATCATCGGAAGATGACGCTATGTAATCGGAGTTACTAATTGAATCAGTAGTTAAGTCTGGTTTGATAGGCGATAACTGGTAACGTAGTTGTTGATTGAGATGATGCGGTACTACGTTCGTAATCAGTAGTTCCCATTTCAGCAGTCACCCTTGTGTTGAGCATATTCCTAAGTGTTTTGTTCAGTCGTTGAGTCTTGCGACTGGTTCCTGTACCTTGTGTCTGGTATTGTGTCTTGAGACTGGTTCCTGTACCTTGCGTCTGGTATTGTGTCTTGCGACTGGTTCCTGTACCTTGCGTCTGGTATTCTGTCTAGTGACTAGTTCCTGTGTCTTGCGACTGATTTATATATATATGCAATGTCTGAATTTTCTTACCAACGACTAATTTCCTATGTCTCAACTGGATGCTCAGTGGAAAATGTTTTGATGGAAAATGATTTAAAATGAAGTGAACCCTGATGTTAAGATCTGATTTCGTTCAGTAGTTGTTTAAAGGAAGAAAATGTTCAGACTTTAGGATTCATGGCAAAGATAACAGACGGTCCATATTGAAAGGGTGAGCAGCAGACGAGAGGGTCGGTTGCCCCTTCATATTGGGTGAGATTTCACTATATTGTAACTGATATCAGTAGTCATTCGATCGAGTGCAATGGGACCTAAGTAGAGCTTCTGAGCAATAAGTCTAACGAAATGATAACGCTGGGATTTGATCTTATTCCCAAAACAGATGTTGACGATGAATGATGTTTTATGACTTCCTTTAAACTATGATGTCTTATGTATTGCACCTGCATATATTGTGCTTTGTTACTCTCATTTTTTCTTGTTGAGCCCCTAGGCTCACTAGCTTTCTTGGTGCAGGTGAGTCCGCGTCGGAGCAGATGGGAGGTGGAGTTTGAACCAGTAGCGGCGTGTTAGTGTTTATCGAAGGCCTGCGTTTCCGCGATGTTCATTTGTATTTTGTTGTTTTTGTTGTCTTTGATCTTAGTCGAATCTGTATTGAGATCCGTTACAACAAAGATGAATTCAAATAGAGTTCAGTAGTTGTAATATCGCGACTTCGCATTTTGTACTTCGAATTTGTAATGAAATCTGATTTTAATTTCTTTGCGCCAACGGTTGTACTTTGATTTTATTTTGAGCAAGGCAATACAGCTTGCTTAATTTATTATTTCAGCCCCTCTATTTCCTTTTCATTTCTTTTTCCTTGATTCCGTGGCTCCCATGGGGTTGGGTGTCACAAACATGCATTTCATGCCATACAAAGCCTCGAACGGCGCCATACCAATCGTCACTTGATAGCTGTTATTGTAGGAAAATTCAACTAAAGACAATGCGTCTTGCCAGCTACCACCAAAATCCATTACAAATAGCTCTCAACATATCCTTCAACGTCTGGATAGTTCTCTCAGATTGACCATTTGTCTGGGGGTGATACGCTGTACTCATGGCTAATCTGGTACCCAAAGTTGCTTGCAAACTCTTCCAAAACCTGGAAGTAAACCTTGGATCTCGGTCTGATTATGAACGAAACAGGCACACCGTGCAATCTAACCACAAAATCTACGTACAACTTAGCCATTTTCTTCAAAGAGAACGTCATTCCATAGGGAATAAAATGTGCAGACTTCGACAATCTGTCGATTACAACCCAAATCGCATCGCAACCTCTACTGGAACGAGGCAAATGCGTAACAAAATCCATCGCTATGTATTCCATTGGGGCACTTCCAAACTTTGCAACAGACCACCATGTCTCATCCTCTCAGCCTTAACTTGCTGACAGTTCAAGCAACGAGCAACAAAACCATCAACGTCACTCTTCAAACCAGCCCACCAAAAGTGCGGCTTGAACGCAAGGTACATCTTCCGTGCACCAGGATGAACACTGTGTCTACTTCAATGCGCTTCTCTAAGGATCTCCTCCCGAAGATCTATTAGATTGGGCACAACCAATCGACCACGAAAACGCAAACAACCATCGGACGAAATAGAATAGTCCTCAAGCTGTCCAGCCCTGACCTTCAACTTCAACTCATGGATGGAAGGATCTGTCCTTTGAACGGTTCTAATGCTCGAAATGATCTGTGGCTCAACTTGGAAAGAAGAAACCACAACATAATCCTCAGCCGGGTAAAACCTCCAACCCGTAGTGCTAAGAAGCTCACAGTCTTTAGAAACATACAACGACGCAAGCATATCTCCTTGATCCTTTCTGCTCAACGCATCAGCCACTACATTAACTTTCCCAGGCTGGTACTTGATCTCACAATCAAAGTCCTTCAGCAGCTCCATCCATCTACGTTGTCTCATATTCAAGTCAGGCTACGAAAACAAATACTGCAAACTATTGTGGTCCGAGTACACCACAAACTGCTCGACATACAGATAGTGGCGCCAAATCTTCAATGCAAAGACCACAGCTGCTAGCTCCAAATCATGAACTGGATATTGAGTCTCGTGCGGTTTTAGCTGCCGTGAGGCATACGCAGTGACTCGACCATGCTGCATCAACACACAGCCCAATCCATTGAGCAAAGCATCGGAACACACGACGTAGCCACCTGAACCAGACGGCAAAGCCAACACAGGCGCAGTAGTCAACTCCTCCTTGAGCAATTGAAAATCATTCTCACATTGCTCAGTCCAAACGAACCGCTTGTATTTCTGAGTCAATTGAGTCATCGGCCTAGCTATATTAGAGAAACTCTCTATAAAACGACGGTAATTGTAGCGCCCAAAAATCCATAGGACCACATATTTAACCCTTTTCTATTTCAAGGGCTTATTTGATATTGCGTATTTCAGCCTTAAGTTTATTTCGTTTGTTTTAACAGCTGATTTTCAGTTGTTGCTTTGAGACATGACGCGGAAGGTTTCCAGGCAGCTGTCGCCCGAGCATAAACACGAGCAGATTCAGAATTTGGTTTAAAATGCCCTCAGCTGGACAAAAATAGTTCTTTTAAAATGTTTTGGTAAAGTTTTCAAATTCAAAGTAGTAGTAGGGAGTATTTGACAAATTCTTTTTAAAAGGACACGGGTTGGTAGGATCACATGCCTACTCGAGTGTTAATACCTACTACAAGTCATATCCCATATATGATTGTTTTCATAACAAGAGAGTTTCATTATTGTCCAGAAAATCTCTTTTTCTCTTAAAACTTCAAGGTGCTCATGGTGGTGCTTGTGGAGAACTCCTGTTGAGACCCACTTCTTCTGTGTTTCGCAGGTTTAAGGCAAGTAAATTTGATTCTTTCTACGCCATTTTAAAGCATATATTGTTCTTCAGTGCATGATTGTTGCCTATATATGTTAAGATAAGTTATGTTCATGTTTAAGCATGTTTTAGGAAATGCTTGGATGATCGGGTTCCAGTTTTGTTTCTGTTACAAAGTTTTAAAGAGTGCTTCGATGAAGAAGATGAAAATGTTGTTTTAAAATGTTGAGCAATCGGGTTTAAGTAATATGTTCATGAATGTTCTTCCTTCCGGTGGATGGTAACATCGGAACTTGACGCTATGTAATCGGAGTTGCTAGTCGAATCAGAAGTTAAGTCTGGTTTGATAGGCAACAGCTGATAGCGCAGCCGTCGTTTTGATGTTACAATACCAAGTTATACTCAGTAGTTCCCCTTTTCAGCAGTTATCTATGTGTTAAGAAAATTATAGGTGTTGCGTTCAGCCGTTGATATTTTTATACGTTCAGCCGTGAGTTGTCTTGCGTCTGAGTTGGATTAGTCCTTCATTATTGTTTATCTTACAGCTGAGTTGACTACGGTCAACAACCAACAACTGATTTTATCCAGCAGCTGATTTTCTTAGAACCAGCTGCTGATTTTCATAGAACCAACAGCTGATTTTTATCCAGCATGATTTTCATAGAACCAAAAGCTGATTTTCTTAGAAACAACAGCTGATTTTCTTAGAACCAACAGCTGATGTTTATCCAGCAGCTGATTTCATAGAACCAACAGCTGATTTTCTTAGAACCAACAGCTGTTTCATTACCCAACGTCTGATTCTTACACTAACGACGTCGTTTCATTTAATACATCTGTTTCAATGTTATCGAATATCCTTGCGTCTGTTTTACTATAATCATATTGTTTCCCTTAACAACAGCTGATTCCTTTTAGCGATAAGTCTCAGCAGTAGAACCCGATACTCGACAAAGTTTTAAAGAAGTTTTAAAGAAAGAATTTCAAAGCACTGTGAACCCGAACGATGATTTCAAAATCAAATTTCAACCAGCTATGAGTTTAAAGAAAGAACGTTTCAATTTAAGGATTTATGGCATAGATAACAGACGGTCCATGGAGGGGTGAGTAGTTGTCCAGATGTCAGTTGATCCTTTACCACGAGCTAAATGTTAAGGCTGATATCAGTAGTCACTTGATCAGGTGCACCACGGACCTAAGGAGAGCTTCTGGGACCTAAGGAGAGCTTCTAAGCCATAAATTACAAGAAAATAAGAATGGGATCTGGGTCATCTTCCCCATTTCCAAGTTTAACGAAAGAAAGTTTATGAAAGCTGATGAATGACTTCCTTTAAACTGTTTTATTAAGTTACGATATGTTTAGATGTCTGCCTGCATTATGCGAAATTGTTATCTTCAGATTTTACTTGCTGAGCCCCTAGGCTCATTAGTTTTAAAATGGTGCAGGTGGGACAGAGCTGGGGCAGGCGGGTGGCAGCGACTGAACCAGCTGTGGTGATTGTGTTTATCTACGGTCGATGTTTTTCCGCAGCAGCTGTTGTTGTTTTTGATCTTTTGTTAAGTCTGTATTAGATCCATTACAACAATAGTGAATTCATATAGAATTGCAAAGTTGTAATATCGCATTTTGCACTTTTGTAACATCTGTTATTAAAGAAATTGTTTATGCCGTTCCAGTATCTGGAGCCATATTATGTTTGTGTTTGAATTTTGATTTAGTTATAAAATACAGCTTATAACAATTCCCATTCAGCCCTTCTTTTCTTTTTATTATTCTTTCGTGACCCCATGAGGATTGGGACGTCACAACTTGGTATCAGAACATCGTCCTGAGATAAACACACGCACTTCTAGTTGGAACAGCAGTTGTCAACCGTTTCTCCAGCGCTGTGAGTTTATTTTATGTTTCATAGCATTTGTCTTTAACTTTGGCATGTTCTGATTATTGCATTGTGGTGGATTACGGGCTTTATATTGTAAGATGTCTGGACGAGGAAGAGGTAGAAGGGGTATTCCCTTAGAAGAAACAGATCCAGACAATAACAATAGTATTACCCAACTTTTAAGATTGCTGGTAGAGCAAAACAGCAGAGGTAATGGTCAATCATCCAGCAGCCGAGGACCCAACAATGATGATCCTCAAGAGAAGTTCAGAAGACAAAAGCCGAAAGAGTTTAGTGGTATGATTGATCCTTTAGTTGCTGAGAGCTGGATTAAGTCGATGGAGGTTATCTTTGAGTACCTCCAGATGCCAGATTTAGATAGGCCAAGGTGCGCTATCTATATGTTGAGGGATGACGCCATGATTTGGTGGGAAGGAGATAAGCTATCGGTGGATTTGATGAACCTTACTTGGGCAGATTTCAAGCAAGTGTTTTACGAACAGTACTTCACAACAGACAAGAGGTCTGAGTTGAAGAGAGAGTTTCTGACTTTGAAACAAGGAAGCATGACTGTGCAAGAGTATGCGTGGACATTTGAAAGAGGATGCTATTTTGTACCTCTAATCGGAAATGATCCAGCAGAAAAGTTGAGCCACTTCGTGGAAGGGTTAAAACCCATGTTCAAGATGAACGTTAGGCTATCTGTGCCCAAGACATATAGAGAAGCAGTGGATAGAGCCCTGCGAATTGAGAGGGATTGGAAAGATATAGAAAATGAAAGGCAGCAGAAGAGGCAGGCCTCTCAGCAGAAAGATCAAAGGCCTTTCAAGAAGCAGCATAAGAATCAGCAGAGGCCTCAAGAGCAGAAACCCCTACTGGAACAGAAGCCTCTGCCTATCCAACCGATCAGTGCAGTTCCAGCTGGTAGCAACAGACCAGTGTGTCCTAAGTGCCAGAAGCCACACTCTGGTCAGTGCAGACTTGGACAGAACGTATGCTACAAGTGTGGGTTACCAGGGCATATGATGAAGAATTGCCCAAAGTCGAGATAGCTGGTGACCAGCCGGGCATATGTGATGATGACCGAACAGGCCAATCTAGATTCTACAGTGGTTACGGGTGAGATTTTATTAGCTGGTTTTCCTTCTGTGGCTTTGCTAGATTCAGGAGCCACCCATTCATTTATAGCAGCTAAGTTTGATAGGAAGCTACCCATTGGACCTGATCGTGTAGCTGTAGGCTTTTGTGTGACAGTGCCTTCAGGAGAAGAATTAGTATCCCATGATATGTTTAGGAATTTAGAACTTAGGCTCCAAGGGCATTCGATTTCCGTAGATTTGATTGTTTTTCCGATGCCTGAGTTCGACATGATTTTCAGGATGGACTGGTTAACCAAGCATGGAGTGGTAATTAATTTAAGACTCGATCAGTAACAGTTAACCCGCCTAGAGGAGACTCATTTCAATTTGAAGCCAATCAGACGTGGAGGATTCCTTGCCTTATATCAGCACTTTAGGCTCAAAGTTGTTTGAGAAAAGGAGGGGTAGGATTTATGATAAGTCTGTCATCCTTGGCAGCGACTAGAAAGCCCCAAATTTCAGACGTGGAGGTGGTAAACGAATTTCCTGAAGTTTTCCCAAAAGATATACAAGGACTGCCGCCAGATAGAGAATTAGAATTTTTGATCGATTTAGTTCCAGGAGCAGCCCCTGTATCCAGACCACCTTATCGTTTAGCTCCCTCAGAAATGAAAGAATTAAAGAAACAGATACAAGATCTGTTAGAAAAAGGATTTATTAGACCAAGCACTTCACCCTGGGGAGCCCCTGTTTTTTTTGTTAAGAAGAAGGATGGAAGCTTGAGACTGTGTATAGACTATAGGGAGCTGAACTGTAACGCCCCAAAATCCATAGGACCACATTTATGCATTTTATCAATTTCATGGGCCAAATTGGAAATTTTAAATATTATGTATTTGCTGATGCATTGATTTCAGAACATAAGATGCGTTGCGGCTGGTTCCAGCAGTTGACTCCCAAGAGTGATGCACGAACTGGTTTTAAATTGATTTAAAAATATTTTAAGGAGGACAAATGAATTCTTTTGAAAAAGGTTTGGTGTTTTACAAATTAAAATGATATGAAGGGAATTTTACTAAATTCTCTAAGTGTGTCATGCTTGATTTCACAAGTAGCTTGCCACTAATCCCTTTCATATAAAAACCTGTTTTCAAAGTAAGATTCTTATAATTTGCAAAGAAAAGTCTTAAAGTGTTCTTCAAAATATTTCCAGAAGAGTTCGTGCGTTACTCAAAGAGAAGATTTCTGGCAGGAATTGGTTGCTGTCGCAAAGCTTTGTTTAAGGAAAGTAAAATTTGATCCTTTGCTACACCATTTGAAGCATATATTGTTGTTTTTATGGATCTGCTTGCCTGGATGTTTAAATATGCTGAAGTTATTGTTTAAAATGATTTTGTGCATGTTCAAGGAAAGAAGATGGGTTCGAAAATGATGTTTTTATGTTTATGATGCTTCCAAAATGTTTTCCAAAAAGTTTATGATGTTTTAAAGTGCTGAGGATTCGAGTTTATTCCCATAATGTTTATGAATATTCTTCAATTTAGTAGTTGTAATATCAGAATTTGATAACGGTGTAATCGATAGTTTCCAGACGAATCATTATGAAGTTTGGTTTGATAGGCAACGGCTGATTGCATAGTTGTTGTTTTGATGTTAAATAAAGCCAAATTTCAGCAGTTGTGTTGTTTTCATAAAATCCAGTAGATGCACTGTTTACCAGCAGATGCATTCTATTTGTAAAATCCAACAGTTATAGTGCTTTCGTAAAATTCAGCAGATACACTGTTCATCAGCAGGTGCATTTTGTGGTAATAGTTCAGCAGTTGTTCTATTCGATTCTAAGTACTGTTCATTGTAGCTGGTATTAGTCTTGCGACTGGTACTATTCATTGCGCCTGGTTTTATAGATGTTAGCGCTTTTCTTGCGACTGGTTGTTTAACGTTTTTCTTTACGGCTGGTTGATGCGCTAACGACGTCGTTCCCTTAAGTTATAAAATATGAGCAGATAGTCTTACGTCATCATATTTGTTACTTACTTCAACGACATCGTTTCATTTAATACGTTGTCTTAGTAAAAGATCTTGGAGCTAGTTTCTGTTCATTCCAGCTGGTTTCTTTTAGCGATGTTTGCGAATAGTAGGAATCTGTTTTTTTTTCATAAGTACTGTTTCATTTTCTTACGACTGGTTCCTGTCTTGCGACTGGTTCCTATTCCTTGCGACTGGTCTCATTTCAACGTTATGTTTTCTAAAGTCGAATTCGATACTCAGTAAAGTTTTAAAAATGGGAAGCGAGAGTTTTAAATGATGGAACCCGATGATGTTTAAGAAATTTGAAAGAAAGAAAAGGGTGTTAATAGAACCAAAGTTTATTTTAAAATTATGGCATAGATAGTTGACGGTCACCAAGGAGAAGGGTGAGCAGTTGTCTAGATGTCGACTGCCCTTTCATATGAGCTATATGCTAAAATTGATATCGGAAGTCATTTTGATCAAAGTGCAACACGGACAATGAGGAGTTTATATGCCATAAATCTAAAGAAAAGATATTGATGATAAGAGCTGGGCTATTATCCCCTGTCTCCAAGATTTAAGAAAGAAATGTTTATGAAATGTTTATGTATGTTCAGATGTCTGCCTGTGTTAAATGAAATTGTTATTATTCAGGTTTACTTGCTGAGCCCCTAGGCTCATTAGCTTTTAAAATGGTGCAGATATGACAGCTGAGGAGCGAACAGGAGATGAAAGCTGATACCAGCTGCTGGGTGATGTTGTGTTTATCAATGGCCAGCGTTTTCCGTGTCATAGTTATTACTGTTTTGTATCTAAGAAATACTGTATTGAAATCAATTACAACAGCTGTTTATTCATGTAGAAATTCGGATGTTGTAAATCGCAATTGCAATTATCAATGAAAAATGTTTTCCGCAAATGTCTTCAGTAGTTGGCGCGCAAATAAGTATCTGCTAGTCTTTGAGTTGTCTTGTGTTTCGAGTTCTTTTAAGTTATAAGGAATACAACTTATAACAAATTATCTTTTAGCCTTCTTTTGTTTCGAAAATTTTTATTTACCCCAAATATCGTGGCCCCGTTGGGTTCGGGTGTCACAACATGGTATCAGAGCAACGTTCCTAAGATAAACACACGCACCATCAGCTGAATCAGAGTTCATCGACTGTTCCTCTAAGTTGTGAGTTTATTTTCGAGCACTGTCTTTAAATTATTTAGCATGTTCTGATATATGTATGTGGTGGATTACGGGCGATAGAATATAGAATGGCAGGAAGAGGAAGAACTAGAAGAAGTATTCCTCTAGAAGAAACTGATAGTGATAATAATGCTAATATCACACAACTGTTAAGGCTGCTAGTAGAACAAAACAATAGAGGCAATGGCCAATCTTCCAGCAGCAGGGGACCTAGTAATGATGATCCCCAAGAGAAGTTCAGACGACAGAAACCCAAGGAATTTAGTGGTACTACTGATCCACTAGTTGCAGAGAGTTGGATTAAATCTATGGAGGTTATCTTCGAGTATCTCCAAATGTCTGATTTGGATAGACCAAGGTGTGCTATCTATATGTTGAGGGAAGATGTGATGATTTGGTGGGAAGGAGCCAAGTTGTCTGTGGATCTGCTGAATCTCACATGGGCAGATTTTAAACAAGTATTTTATGAACAATACTTCACGGCTGGAAAGAGGTCTGAATTGAAGAGGGAATTTTTGACCCTCAAACAAGGGAGTTTAACCGTACAGGAGTATGTGCGGAAGTTTGAAAGAGGGTGCTATTTTGTGCCACTGATAGGAAGTGACCCAGAAGAGAAATTGAGTCACTTTGTAGAAGGATTAAAGCCGATGTTCAAAATGAATATCAGGTTATCGGTGCCAAGAACTTATAGGGAAGTAGTGGATAGAGCCCTGCAAATTGAAAGAGATTGGAAAGATGTTGATGAAGAAAGGCAGCAGAAGCGACAAGCCTTTCAGCAGAAGGACCAGAGGCCGTTCAAGAAGCAGAACAAGAACCAGCAGAGGTGTCAGGCCCCGTGCTAATTACTAACAATTAACACAAAACAAGCGCATAAACACGGAAGTTTAAAATCAGGGCTTAAAAATTTTTCGAAATACCATGGGCCTGAACTTCAAATCATACATTCAAAATAGCAATAATAAAATACGAGTTGATTCAATTCCCACACAACAAGTATAATTCCCAAAACAAATCCCCCGATACATGATAACACGGGGCATCCCCCGGTTCAATACATATCATTTATAGACTGGGACTCAAGGACGCGGGGATCGACCAACTCTTCAAACCTTACGCAAATTACTCAAACACACGCGATTAATCCCAAATCCAATCAATTAATCACTAATCCAAATTCTCAATCCTCACAAGAGGCCTCAAGAGAAAAAGCCTCTTTTGATCCAACCTATTAGCTCTGTTCCTGCTGGTAATAATAGAACAGAATGTCCTAAGTGTCACAAGAATCATTTGGGGCAATGCAGACTTGGACAAAACGTCTACTATAAATGTGGAATGCCTGAACATATTTTGAAAAATTGTCCAAAACTCAAGCAACTGGTGACCAGCAGAGCCTTCGTCATGACAGCTGAACAAGCTCCTCCAGACTCGACAGTAGTCACAGGTGAAATTTTGATAGCTGGATTTCCTTCTCTGGCTTTGATAGATTCAGGAGCTACGCATTCATTTATTGCTGCTGAGTTTGTTAAGAAACTGCCTATCCATCCGGAGCAAGTAATGATAGATTATTGTGTGTCGGTACCATCAGGGAGAAGCTGGTATCGCACGAACTGTTAGAAGTTTAGAACTCAAGCTTCAAGGACATAAGATTGCTGCTGATTTGATTGTGTTACCAATGCTAGAATTTGATATAATTTTTGGAATATATTGGCTAAGTATGGGGTAATAATTGACTTTAAACTACGAGCAGTAGCTGTCAACCCACCAGAAAAAGAGTCATTCCAGTTTTTGGCAAAACATGTTAGTAAAGTTCCTTCAATTTTATCATCCTTAGTAGCAACTGATAGACCCCAACTGTCAGACGTGGAAATAGTAAATGAGTTTCCTGAGGTTTTTCCAGAAGATATTCAGGGATTACCACCGGACAGGGAGTTAGAGTTTTCAATTGATATAATTCCAGGAGCTGCTCCAGTATCTAGACCACCATATCGATTAGCTCCATCAGAAATGAAAGAACTGAAAGAACAGATACAGGATCTGTTGGAGAAGGGGTTTATTAGACCAAGTACTTCCCCCTAGGGAGCCCCTGTTTTATTCGTCAAGAAAAAGGATGGAAGTATGAGGTTGTGTATAGATTATCGAGAGTTGAACAAATTGACGATCAAGAATAAGTATCCATTACCCAGGATAGAAGATCTGTTTGACCAATTGAGAGGGTCAGTAGTATTTTCTAAGATCGACTTGAGGTCGGGATACCATCAACTGAAGATTAAGGCATCTGATGTTTATAAAACAGCCTTTAGAACTAGGTATGATCATTATGAATTCCTAGTTATGCCCTTTGGACTTACGAATGCTCCATCAGCTTTTATGGATTTAATGAATAGGGTCTTTCAACCATTTCTGGACCAGTTTGTAGTTGTATTCATTGATGATATCTTAGTGTATTCTAAGACCAGAAGGGAGCACGTTCAACATTTAAGAATCGTTCTCCAGATTTTGAAAGATAAGCAGTTGTTTGCTAAATTTAGCAAATGTGACTTCTGGATGGAGAAAGTATCATTCTTAGGCCATATAATTTCTAAGGATGGAATAGAAGTTGACCCAGCCAAGGTAGAAGTTGTTCGCGACTGGCCAACACCAAAGAATGTTGCTGAGATAAGGAGTTTCTTGGGATTAGCTGGATATTATAGGCGATTTATCCAAGGATTCTCTAAGGTTGCTGTTCCCCTGAATACGTTAACAAGAAAGCAGGTGAAGTACAACTGGACAGTTAAATGTCAAAACAGTTTTGACAAACTGAAGCAAGCATTGATTGAAGCACCTGTATTGACGATGCCAACTGATGAAGGAAAATTTGTAATTTATACCGATGCATCAAAGTTGGGATTAGGAGCTGTGTTGATGCAGGATCGTAAAGTCATATCATACGCATCTAGACAGCTGAAGGATCACGAGAATAATTACCCAACGCATGACTTAGAACTGGCAGCTATTGTCTTTGCCCTTAAAATATGGAGGCATTACCTATATGGGGAGAAGTGTGAGATATTCACAGATCACAAAAGTTTGAAATACTTCTTTACCCAGATAGAATTGAATATGAGGCAGAGGCGGTGGTTGGAACTGGTTAAAGATTACGATTGTACTATCAGTTATCACCCAGGAAAAGCAAACGTGGTAGCTGATGCTCTAAGCAGGAAATCAGTAGGACTAGCGCAACTAACTGTTCAGAAATCATTGGCGATTGATATTGAAAGATTTGGACTTGAGATAGTGTCCAGCAGCAGCAGTAATATGATTTTAGCAGACCTCTCTGTAAGATCAAATTTGTTAAACCAAATTCGAGAAGGTCAGCTGCAAGATGAACAATTGAAGCAATGGGTTAAACAAGATAAAGAAAGAGGCGGTAGTCTCTATTTTTCAGAAGATGGAATTTTTAGGTATTTGGGCAGAATCTGGGTACCTCAAGTAGATTATTTAAGGGCCGATCTTTTGAAAGAAGCGCATACAGCTCATATATTCAGTACATCCAGGAAGTAAGAAAATGTACAAGGACCTCCAGCAGTTTTATTGGTGGCCAGGAATGAAAAGGGATGTTGCTAGATTTGTATCGGAATGTTTGACGTGTCAGATGGTGAAGGCTGAACATCAGCGACCAGCTGGATTGTTGAAACCACTGCCTATTCCAGAATGGAAGTGAGAATGTATAGCGATGGATTTTGTGACTGGATTACCAAGGACTGCTCAAGGATATAACTCCATCTGAGTTATAATTGATAGACTCACTAAGTCTGCTCATTTCTTACCAGTTAAAACAACATATGAGGTGAGCAGGTACGCAGAATTGTATGTTAAGGAAATAGTGAGGCTACATGGAGTTCCAGTTTCTATTGTATCAAAAGAGACCCTAAATTTACATCAGCTTTTTGAAAAAGTTTGCATAAAGTTATGGGTACAAAGTTGACGTTCAGTACTGCGTTTCACCCCCAGACTGATGGACAATCAGAAAGGGTGATTAAGATTTTAGAAGACTTGCTCAGAGCTTGTATTGTGGATTTTTCAGAAAGTTGGGATTCGAAATTGCCACTGGTAGAGTTTGCCTATAATAACAGTTTCCAAGCTTCGATTCAAATGGCTCCATATGAGGCTCTTTATGGCAGAAAGTGTAGAACACCACTTCATTGGGATGAAGTTGGTGAAAGAGCTGGTTTGGGACCAGGCATTGTTGAGTTAAGCGTGCAAGGGTGAGAGCAGTACTGGGATGGGTGACCTCCTGGGAATTTCTCGCACGTCAAGCTGCTGACGTTGCGCCGCTTGATCTGGTTGGCCATGTGGGCTGTAAAAGTGTGATGCCAGATCTTAACGGGTAATACTATCTCTGCTGGGGATAGGACCGGCGGTAGGGTAAGGGTAAGACTGATCTCTAAGGGAATTGAGACAGCACCAGCAGTTAGACACGTACCTCCCCTGACTCATGGGCCTTACAATCCAACCCTAATGCACATAATAGGTGCACTCTGCGCTGCCACATTATAAGGAAATAAAGTTGCACCTTGGCTAAAAAGC
Organism: Dorcoceras hygrometricum; assembly: GCA_001598015.1. Classification (NCBI taxonomy): domain Eukaryota; kingdom Viridiplantae; phylum Streptophyta; class Magnoliopsida; order Lamiales; family Gesneriaceae; genus Dorcoceras; species Dorcoceras hygrometricum. Next base: position 116,938 of record KV014387.1, on the reverse strand, counting down.
TATAGCTTTTGGCCTAGTGGTAAGCGCTTGATCCTAACAGACATTGTGGAACAAACAGCAGCAGCTGTTAGGAAGATAAGAGAAAGAATGAAAGCTGCTCAAAGTCGACAGAAACGTTATGCAGATAATCAAAGAAGGGAACTGAATTTTGAGATAGGTGATCACGTATTTTTGAGAATAGCTCCAATGAAAGGAGTTATGCGTTTTGGAAAGAAAGGAAAGTTGAATCCAAGGTATATTGGACCATATGAAATTTTGGAGAAGATAGGAACTTTAGCCTATCGTTTAGCACTGCCACCACAGCTGGCAGCAGTACACAATGTTTTTCATGTATCAGCTTTGAGGAAATATGTTCCTAACCATTCGCATATATTAAGTCATGAACCAATCCAGTTGACACCGGATTTAAGCTATGAAGAGCGACCAGAAAGAATTCTCCTCCGAGAAATTAGGAGATTAAGAAACCGTAGTATTCCTATGGTTAAGATACAATGGTCTAATCAGTCGGAGCGAGAAGAAACTTGGGAAACAGAGGCTGATATGCTAAGTCTTTACCCACATTTATTTGGTACCTAAATTTCGAGGACAAAATTTCAATAAAGAGGGTAGAGTTGTAACGCCCCAAAATCCATAGGACCACATTTATGCATTTTATTAATTTCATGGACCAAATTGGCAATTTTAAATATTATGTATTTGCTGATGCATTGATTTCAGAACATAAGATGCGTTGCGGCTGGTTCCAGCAGTTGACTCCCAAGAGTGATGCACGAACTGGTTTTAAATTGATTTAAAAATATTTTAAGGAGGACAAATGAATTCTTTTGAAAAAGATTTGGTGTTTTACAAATTAAAATGATATGAAGGGAATTTTACTAAATTCTCTAAGTGTGTCATGCTTGATTTCACAAGTAGCTTGCCACTAATCCCTTATATATAAAAACCTGTTTTCAAAGTAAGATTCTTATAATTTGCAAAGAAAAGTCTTAAAGTGTTCTTCAAAATATTTCCAGAAGAGTTCTTGCGTTACTCAAAGAGAAGATTTCTGCAGGAATTGGTTGCTGTTGCAAAGCTTTGTTTAAGGCAAGTAAAAGTTGATCCTTTGCTACACCATTTGAAGCATATATTGTTGTTTTTATCGATCTGCTTGCCTGCATGTTTAAAATATGTTGAAGTTATTGTTTAAAATGATTTTATGCATGTTCAAGGAAAGAAGATGGGTTCGAAAATGATGTTTTGATGTTTATGATGCTTCCAAAATGTTTTCCAGAAAGTTTATGATGTTTTAAAGTGCTGAGGATTCGAGTTTATTCCCAGAATATTTAAGAATGTTCTTCAATTTAGTAGTTGTAATATCAGAATTTGATAACGGTGTAATCGGTAGTTGCCAGTCGAATCATTATGAAGTTTGGTTTGATAGGCAACGGCTGATTGAATAGTTGTTGTTTTGATGTTATATAAAGCAAAATTTCAGTAGTTGTGTTGTTTTAATAAAATCCAATAGATGCACTGTTTACCAGTAGATGCATTCTATTTGTAAAATCCAGCAGTTATAGTGCTTTCGTAAAATTCAGCAGATGCACTGTTCATCAGCAGGTGCATTTTGTGGTAGTAGTTCAGCAGTTGTTCTATTCGTTTCTAAGTACTATTCATTGCAGCTGGTATTAGTCTTGCGACTGGTACTATTCATTGCGCCTGGTTTTATAGATGTTAGTGTTAGAGTAGATGCCCAACTAGCCAACTTGTGGCGTGTGGGTTTTATAGACTCTTGTACAAACAGTCTTTATATATGATATTCGCATTTTGTTATATGGCATTCTTTACTTTCATCTGAGCATGCAGATAGATAGTGACCTGGTGATCTATCGAACTACCCTCCTTCGGACTTTCCAAGTGGTTACCATTTGTCGAGTGGATAAGTCCGAGGTCTTGGTTGTACTGATTAGTCCTCACGACTCGAAACGTCATTGAGACTCTACATGATAGGCGTCTCACTTTGACCCGTTTGCCGACTCAGGTTGGGGTCACCAGGCGTCGGGATTGGGTGAGACCCCGATGCATGTAGGAGTCGATGCATCGTTGTCGAGGATTCACCGCTCGCAGACATGCTTGGATATCCTATGCTATCTGAGGGGATAATAGTGTATAAATCTCTGGCCAGAGTACTAGAAGTGTTTTAGGTAAATGTGTTTACCTAGTTACACTCGTGATGTCACTATTCGATCTCCAAGATGTATGCATAGCTATCGGATCTCTAGCGACTCTCGATTTACCAATGGTCGTTGATCTGATCGGGATATATGGATTGAAAGGACCGTACTGTACGCTAACCACGACCGACTGGTTCTTGCAGGCACTATCAGTGATACCTAGGGGATCATGGGGTGATGTTGCTAGACGCTTTACCATGATCCGTTGGGCAGGTCCGAAATAGTGGGAGGGTAATTCATAAAACTAAATGACCATGTTTTATGTCTTAGCGTTTATTATTTATATAGTCAGTAATGCATGTCTGTTTTCTTTTCAGTATAACTGCTATAAAAATGGTTTCGATGAAAAATCCACTTGCTGCTATACTGGATAGCAACAGGTTCACTGGTCTTAACTATCAAGACTGACTCCGCAACCTTAATCTTGTTTTGGCTTCGGAGAAGCTTGTCTATGCGATAGAGAAGTCTCCTCCGGAGGAAGCCCCTGCCGATATCAGCCCTGAGGAGCTGATTACGCTTGACAAATGGCGTGACGATGAGGTTAAAGCTCGATGCTATGTGATGGCATCGATGTCCAATGAAATGCAACGGCGATTTGAGAAGACGAAGTATGCTGCTGACATACTTCATCATCTCAAAGAACTGTACGGGGAGAACTCTCGACATGAGAGGTTCACGGCTGTCAAGGAGTTTATGACGAATCGCATGCGCGATGGGACTTCGGTCCGTGAGCATGGGTTTCGCATGATTGGGCTCATTGAAAAGCTGTCGGGCCTTGATATCGCACTTCCACATGAGCTGTCTGTGGATTTACTTCTCCTCTCGCTACCCGCTGCATTTGACCCCTTTGTGGTCAACTTCAACATGAACAAGCTGGAAGCCACTCTTGAAGAGGTGGTGAATATGCTTGTAGTGTTCGAGGGGACTACAAAGAAGGACAAACCCGTCCTACTTCTGGGTTCTTCTTCCTCTGCGAAGAAAGGACCTAGACGCAAGAGCAAGAAGCGTTCTGCTCCTGCAAATGAGGAAAAGTCTGCCAAGAAGCCGAAGGCAAAGGCTTCTAAGCCTAACAAGAGCGAGGACGTCTGCCACCACTGCCACAAGGCTGGGCATTGGAAGAGGAACTGCAAGGAGTACCTCGAGCAGTTGCGAACTGCAAAAGGTATATTCTATCTTGAAATAAATATGTCTCTAAATTAAACTTCTTGGGTACTTGATACCGGATGTGGATCTCATATCTGCAATGATTTGCAGGTAATGACAAGAAGTCGACGTCTTAGAGAGGGTGAGACCCACTTGAGGCTAGGCAATGGAGCAAGGGTTGCTGCAGTAGCTATAGGGGATATTGTTTTATTTCTATCTTCAAATTTTAAGCTGTTGTTGCGAGACGTTTTATTTGTTCCTGAATTAATTAAAAACATTATTTCTATTCCTATGCTAGATAGAGATGGATATTCTTGTATGTTTGCTAATTCGATTTGCAATATTTACAAGAATGAATGTTTAATTGGAATTGGGGAACGCATAAACGATTTGTACACCTTAAAATTAAAAGACGTTCCAACTCGCGATGTCGAAACACACACAACAACGATTAAACGGAAACACGATAACTTAAACCCAGCACAACTTTGGCACGCTAGGCTAGGTCACATTTCCATAAGTAGGATGAACAAG
>KV014387.1:85580-104204 GCA_001598015.1 Dorcoceras hygrometricum | reverse complement strand
CTAGCAACAAAAGCCGAAATGTCGCTCTTCATACCTGTCCACCAATAGTGAGACTTCAAGGCATGGTACATCTTTCGCTCGCCTGGATGCACACTGTACCGACTACAATGCGCTTCATTCATGAGGGTCTCCTTCAAATCAATCAGGTTCGGAACTACTAATCTCCCTCTGAACCTCAAACATCCGTCAGAAGCAACAGAGAAATCATCAGACTGACCTGACTGCGCCTATTCTCTCAGCCTTGACCTGTTGGCAATTCAGACATCTAGCAACAAAAGCCGAAATGTCGCTCTTCATACCTGTCCACCAATAGTGAGACTTCAAGGCATGGTACATCTTTCGCTCGCCTGGATGCACACTGTACCGACTACAATGCGCTTCATTCATGAGGGTCTCCTTCAAATCAATCAGGTTCGGAACTACTAATCTCCCTCTGAACCTCAAACATCCGTCAGAAGCAACAGAGAAATCATCAGACTTACCTGACTGCGCCTTAATCCTCAACTCATGGATGTAGGGGTCGGTCCTCTGCGCCTCCCTGATGTCCATCAGAATTTGTGGTTCCACCTGAAGAGACGAAACGAAGAAATACTGATCACCCGGCTGGAATCGCCAACCAGAAGTACTCAACTCCTCATGAACCTTCGAAATACTCAAGGATGCTAACATATCAGGCTGGGTCTTTCGACTTAGAGCGTCTGCTACCAAGTTCACTCGCCCAGGCTGATACTGGATCTCACAGTCAAAATCCTTAAGCAATTCCATCCAGCGTCGTTGCCTCATGTTCAAATCTGACTGCGTGAAGATATATTTCAGGCTCTTGTGGTCGGTGTACACCACAAATTCTTCACCATAGAGATAATGCCGCCAAATCTTCAAGGCAAACACTATCGCAGCACACTCCAAATCATGAAACGGGTACCTCGTCTCGTGAGGCTTCAACTGTCGAGACGCATACGCAATCACGTACCCGTTCTGCATCAGAACACACCCTAAACCATTTAGAGAAGCATCGGAGCACACTACAAATCCTCCAGAGCCAGACGGTAGGGCCAAAACAGGAGCAGTAGTCAACTTCTCCTTCAGCGTCTGAAAACTGTACTCGCACTCATCAGTCCATACAAATCTCTTATCTTTCTGAGTCAACTGCGTCATAGGCCTGGCTATCGAAGAAAACTTTTCAATGAAACGCCTATAGTAGCCGGCCAATCCCAAGAAACTACGGATCTCTGAAACATTTCGAGGTCTCTCCCAGTTCAGAACTGCTTCGACCTTGCTAGGATCCACCGAAATTCCTTGTGCCGAAATTACGTGACCCAAGAAGATAATCCTGTCAAGCCAAAACTCACACTTGCTGAATTTGGCATAGAGCTGTGAGTCTCTCAATCTCTGCAATACTAGTCTCAAATGCTCCTTGTGCTCTCTCTTACTCCTCGAGTACACCAAGATGTCATCTATGAAGACGATTACGAAAGGCTGTCTTTTGCCACATCAGCGTCTCTAATTCGCAACTGGTGATAACCAGAGCGTAAGTCAATCTTCGAGTAAACAACCGATCCCTGCAACTGGTCAAACAAGCCATCAATCCTCGGCAGAGGATACTTGTTCTTCACCGTGGACTTATTCAACTGTCTGAAGTCCACACACATCCTCATAGTGCCATCTTTCTTTTTCACAAATAGAATCGGAGCTCCCCAAGGCGACATGCTCGGCCTGATGAAGCCTTTCTCCAAGAGATCGCTCAACTGTTCCTTCAGCTCTTTCAACTCTGCGGGCGCCAACCGGTAAGGAGCTCTAGAAATCGGGGCGGTACCGGGCACCCACTCAATACTGAAGTCGATCTCGCCGCGAGGAGGGAATCCAGGAATCTCATCTGGAAACACGTCGGGAAACTCTCGAACGACGGGGATGTCGCGCAACTCTATTCGCTGCTCCTGGGAACTATCAAGTGCGTAGATCATGAATCCTGCATTACCTAGCGATAGCAGGCTAAACATCTCCATAGCGGACACTAGGGGAATCTTCGACATCGAATCCGTGCCGTAGAAATCCCACCTCTCACCCGTATCAGGGCGAAATCTCACCACACCATGGAAGCAATCAACAGTAGCCTTATAGCTAGATAATACGTCCATTCCCAAAATACAGTCGAAATCTCTAATCCCCAACACAATCAAATTTGTCACCAAAACATGCTCATCAAACCTAATCAGGCAATCTAATACTACCTCTCGAGACCACAGATCCACACCAGCAGGGGTAGACACAGAAACAACATCACACAGTGGGGAAGAACTCAACCCACACTCAAACACAAACATCTCAGATATGAAAGAGTGTGATGCACCAGTGTCAAACAAAACTCTCGCAGGATAATCATAAATAGAGCATGTACACTAGAAGCGCAGAAAACCGCCTCGCATACTCGACCACACGCATGCTTAAAATTATCAAACTCACGCTCACGGCTAGCAAAATAGGACTCTGGAGTATATTCGCGTCGAAAAGCCTCACAGAAGGCATCCCAAGTGAGCACCGTCCCACTATCTCGAAGTATCCTAGAAGTACTCCTCCACCAGCGCTGTGCATCATCTCGCAGCTGCAGCACTGCCAACTTCAGTCTCTTTTCCGGAGCGTACTCCAAGGTATCAAATAGCTCCTCCATTTGAACAAGCCACGCCTCGGCCCTAGCGCCACCCTCAGTACCGGCCAACGTCGGTGGGTTCGTCCGCTGAAATCGGGCTAAGACCAACTCCATTCCACCTATCTGCCTAGTGACGTCCTCAACCTGAGCGTCGTCATCACTACCTGCTCTAGACTCCTCCACGGAACGTCTAGTCCTCCTACCTCCTTCTCGTCTCGGCGGCATCTAAACAAGCCTAGAGGTAAAATCTCACAGCAGATAGAATAACAAGACAGATAATAGATCACATATGTCACAGAGGCAATCAAAATCAAATCAAAACTCTGTGCCTAGACTCGAGTGTGATCAAAAGAAATCGAGCTTATCCCAGTTTAAGCTCTGATATCAAAAATGTCAGGCCCCGTGCTAATTACTAACAATTAACACAATAAAAGCGCATAAACACGGAAGCTTAAAATCAGGGCTTAAAAATTTTTCGAAATACAATGGGCCTGAACTTCAAATCAAACATTCAAAATATTCAATACTCAAATACAACAAGTAACAACAAAATATCAAATCAAATACAGATCCCCAATACATGATAACACGGGGCATCCCCCGGTTCAATACATATCATATATAGACTGGGGCTCAGGGCCGTGGGGATCGACCAGCTGAACTTCCACTCGGCCCAGCTTGGTTACCTGAAGCTCCTGCAAATGGGCAACGCAGACCCAAACAAGACAAAAGCAGGAAAACAAGTACGAGGTCAAGCCTCAGTACGAAGAGCTATCGAAGCAGATAAACATGCAACATGCTATAAATCAATGCTATGAATGCATGAGGCTGTCAAAGGAAATCAGTCAACTAGGTCGGTGCAACAACCGGCAATCATATCATGTCGCCTCTATACCACGGTCTATCAACCGGGAAATCATCGGTCCGTGATCATCGGGGCCCGTCAGCCCATCACAGCTCGGCGGTAGACACTCGTATCCGGTAGTCACCGCTCCGACGATAGCGTTGGACTTTTCGGGCGCGACCCAATAGTCGGCCAGTCACAACGTGGCACCCAATCAGGTTATCAAATCGAATCTGTAAATCAGGCTCAAGATGTATGCATGAATGCCATTCAATATCCATGCTAGATGCATACGATTTATAATCCATGAAGCAAAACATAACTCAATCAATTACATCATATAAATTCACGTAAGCCACATAACAGCAGTTCACAACATCGAAGCATAGACATGTTCACGCTCAAGCTGCTAAGGGCTGCTCAAATCGTACCTTAATTCCTCAACAATTACCTCAAAAAGGCACGGCAATCACACTGCCTAAGGAAGCAGATTCTCCTGGCTTTGCAGTTCACGGCAGAAGGCTTCCTAGAAGCTGAAATCTGGAATCATACACAAGAGATTCAAGAAATGGCTAACACAATTCTACCTCCAAAATCAACGTTCCAATCCCACCATACACTTATCGGAAGGCTAAAATCACGCTAGAAACAATATTCAAAGATCACAGAATCGGAAGCTACCTGCACAACCCAAATCACTGTCAAAATAAATAGCTTCGTGAATCTGTCTCAGCTCACTTCAGCCTTCAAAAGTGGTATGGAAAGAAAGATATTTTCGAGAGGTTTCCAACGCTACCAAGAACTCGAAAAACGGAGGTCGGAATCAACGGGAAATCACGATAGAAAGAGACGGTGAACAGTAGCTATTACAAGGGTTTCGAAGGTTAGGATAAGAAATATCAGGTCTGAAAATGTTCTAAGTGTAACCCAACACTTGTATTTATATTCTCTACTCAAATAGCTACAGTGCAAGTCAAACACCGACAAAAACAGAGTCCTACAACTCAAAATATCGCAAAACAGATCTCTCGCGCAAAGCTAAGGAAAACAGACCTCACGCTCCCCGCCAAATCTCGCGCAAGCCTCAAAAAGATCCCTTAATTAACACTAAGGATCAAAACGACGACGTACTGGAACCAGCTTTCAGCGCTTCAACAAAACTCGCGCAAAACAGATTTCAGCGTTCGCGCGCAACTCCAAAACGACGGCGTATAGGCACAACCAGATCCCAGGCCTAACGCAACGCTAAAAACAGATCTCAACGCCTAAATCAACTCGCGCAAAGCACAAAACGACGTCGCAACGAGACCAGATTTCTCAAATGAACTCTATCACGTTCTTGCATGAGATTTGCTTACGTCACCCATAGACTTGCTTACGTCATCGAATCTCACCGCGCAACTCTCGAATGAACGCTAAGAAAAAAAACAGATCTCACCAAACGACAACATTTTACCTACTTCTCGAGACAAAAACACGCTGTTACACAGGGGACCAGATCTCTATCACAATTCGAACAATTCAACTTCATTTCCGACCAGATTTCACCCGAAAAACACAAACCAAAATCTGGACAATTCCAACTAGAGATCTGAATATTTCCCAATCAGATTTCATCAAAATTCGAAATTCCAGAAATCTAAATTCTTAATTCTCGTGACTAATCTAACTCAAATCCGATTAATCACTAATTAGAAATCTGAATCCTCACTGTATAATTCCATTTGGATAATAATCGATAGACTCACTAATCTGCCCACTTTTTGCCAGTGAAGACGACATACGATGTGGGCAGATACGCAGTCTTGTATATAAAATAAATAGTGAGGCTGCATGGTGTTCCCGTTTCAATTGTGTCTGATAGGGATCCGAAATTTACGTCAGCTTTTTGGAAGAGTTTGCATAAAGCTATGGGTACGAAGCTAACTTTTAGCACAGCCTTTCACCCCCGGACAGATGGACAATCGGAAAGAGTGATCCAGATTCTGGAAGATTTGCTCGGAGCTTGTATTGTGGATTTTTCCGAAGGCTGGGAGCTGAAGTTACCTCTAGTAGAGTTTGCGTATAATAATAGTTACCAAGCAGCTATACAGATGGCTCCATTTGAAGCGCTCTACGGCCGTAAATGTAGAACACCTCTTCACTGGGATGAAGTTGGTGAAAGAGATGGTTTAGAACCAGATGTAATGGAGCAAACAGCATCAGTTGTTAGGAAGATAAAGGAGCGGATGAAAGCTGCTCAAAGCAGGCAAAAGAGTTACGCAGACAACAGGAGAAGGGATCTGAAATTTGAAGTTGGCAACTATGTATTTTTGAGAGTTGCCCCAATGAAGGGAATTATGCGTTTTGGGAAGAAGGGGAAACTGAGTCCCAGATATATTATAACATTCCCAGAAGAAATCCGAGAATCCTCAACCAGACTTCATCAAAATCTGACGTTCGGAAATTTCAAATTTACTTAATCTCTATGTACTAATTTCGGGCATTACAGCATGACTAGGGGGAAAATTATTTTAGAAAATTATATGATATTTTATGTGATTTCATAATGGTTATAATATTTCATGATATGCATGTTATGTTTTTAGCCCTTTTGAGTTCCGGACGCGTGGACAAGACTACGGACGACCGAGATGAAAATTCTACCGTCCCAAAATCCATAGGACCACATATTTAATCCTTTTCTAATTTCAAGGGTCTATTTGTTATTGCGTGTTTCAGTCTTGAGTTCATTTTGATTTCAGATGTTGCTTTGAGACATGACGCGGAAGGTTTCCACGCAGCTGTCGCCCGAGCATAAACACGAGCAGATTCAGATTTTGGTTTAAAATGCCCTCAGCTGGAAAAAAATAGTTCTTTTAAAATATTTTGGTAAAGTTTTCAAATTCAAAATAGTAGTAGGGAGTATTTAACAAATTCTTTTGAAAATGACTTGGGTTGGTAGGATCCCATGCCTACTCGAATGTTAATACCTACTACAAGTCATATCCCATATATGATTGTTTTCATAACAAGAGAGTTTCATTATTGTCCAGAAAGTCTCTTTTTCTCTTAAAACTTCAAGGTGCTCGTGGTGGTGCTTGTGGAGAACTCCTGTTGAGACCCACTTCTTCTGTGTTTCGCAGGTTTAAGGCAAGTAAAGACTGATTCTTTCTACGCCATTTTAAAGCATATATTGTTCTTCAGTGCATGATTGTTGCCTGTTTATGTTAAGATAAGTTATGTTCATGTTTAAGCATGTTTTAGGAAATGCTTGGATGATCGGGTTCCAGTTTTGTTTCTGTTACAAAGTTTTAAAGAGTGCTTCGATGAAGAAGATGAAAATGTTGTTTTAAAATGTTGAGCAATCGGGTTTAAGTAATATGTTCATGAATGTTCTTCCTTCCGGTGGATGGTAACATCGGAACTTGACGCTATGTAATCGGAGTTGCTAGTCGAATCAGAAGTTAAGTCTGGTTTGATAGGCAACGGCTGATAGAGCAACCGTCGTTTTGATGTTACAACACCAAGTTATACTCAGTAGTTCCCCTTTTCATCAGTTATCTTTGTGTTAAGAAAATTCTAAGTGTTGCGTTCAGCCGTTGATATTTGTATACGTTCAGCCGTGAGCTGTCTTGCGTCTGAGTTGGATTAGTCCTTCATTATTGTTTATCTTATAGCTGAGTTGACTACGGTCAACAACCAAGAGCTGATTTTTATCCAGCAGCTGATTTTCTTAGAACCAGCAGCTGATTTTCATAGAACCAACAGCTGATTTTTATCCAGCAGCTGATTTTCATAGAACCAACAGCTGATTTTCTTAGAACCAACAGCTGATTTTCTTAGAACCAATAGCTGATTCATTACCCAACGTCTGATTCTTACACTAACGACGTAGTTTCAGTTAATACATCTGTTTCAATGTTATCGAATATCCTTGCGTCTGTTTTACTATAATCATATGGTTTCCCTTAGCAACAGCTGATTCCTTTTTGCGATAAGTCTCAACAGTAGAACCCGATACTCGACAAAGTTTTAAAGAAGTTTTAAAGAAAGAATTTCGAAGCACTGTGAACCCGAACTATGATTTCAAAATCAAATTTCAACCAGCTATGAGTTTAAAGGAAGAACGTTTCAATTTAAGGATTTATGACATAGATAACAGACGGTCACCATAGAGAGCTGAGCAGCTGTCCAGATGTCAGTTGCCCCTTCACCACGAGCTAAATGCTAAGGTTGATATCATTAGTCACTTGATCAGGTGCACCACGGACCTAAGGAGAGCTTCTAAGCCATAAATTACAAGAAAATAAGAATGGGATCTGGGTCATCTTCCCCATTTCCAAGTTTAACGAAAGAAAGTTTATGAATGCTGATGAATGAATTCCTTTAAACTGTTTTGTTAAGTTACGATATGTTTAGATGTATGCCTGTATTATGCGAAATTTTTATCTTCATATTTTACTTGCTGAGCCCCTAGGCTCATTAGTTTTAAAATGGTGCAGGGACAGAGCTGGGGCAGGCGGGTGGCAGCGACTGAACCAGCTGTGGTGATTGTGTTTATCTACGGCCGATGTTTTTCTGCAGCAGCTGTTGTTGTTTTTGATCTTTTGTTAAGTCTATATTAGATCATTACAACAATAGTGAATTCATATAGAATTTCAAAGTTGTAATATCGCATTTTTCACTTTTTTAACATCTGTTATTAAATAAATTGTTTCAGTCGTTCCAGTATCTGGAGCCATATTATGTTTGTGTTTGAAATTTGATTTAGTTATAAGAAATACAGCTTATAACAATTCCCATTCAGCCCTTCTTTTATTTTTATTATTCTTTCGTGACCCCATGAGGATTGGGACGTCACAGTAATATCCAGCCAGGCCCAAGAAACTATGAACCTCAGACACATTCCTAGGTCGCTCCCAGTTCAAAACAGCATCTACTTTACTGGGATCCACAGAAATGCCATCCGCTGAAATCACATGACCCAGAAACACGATGCGATCCAGCCAGAACTCGCACTTAGAAAACTTGGCATACAGCTGCGAGTCTCTCAACGTCTGAAGAACAACTCTCAAATGCTCCTTGTGCTCCAAACGAGTCTTAAAATGCACCAAGATGTCGTCGATGAACACTATCACAAACTGATCTATAAACTCGCAGAAGACTCGGTTCATCAAATCCATGAAGACTACAGGAGCATTGGTCAACCCGAAAGGCATCACTAGAAACTCAAAGTGCCCGTACTGAGTACGAAAAGCATTCTTCGCAACATCTTGATCTCTAACTCTCAACGGATGGTACCCTGAACGTAGATCGATCTTCGAATATACAGCAGATCCTTGCAACTGGTCAAACAAGTCGTCGATCCACGGCAACGGGTACTTATTCTTAACAGTAACTTTGTTCAGCTGACGGAAGTCAATGCACATTCTCATTGTGCCATCCTTCTTCTTGACAAACAAGATAGGTGCTCCCCAAGGCGACATTCTAGGTCTGATAAAACCTTTCTCCTGCAAATCATCCAGTTGCACCTTGAGCTCTTTCAACTCAGCAGGCGCTAAAAGATATGGTGCACGTGAAATCGGAGCTGTGCCAGGAACCAACTCAATGCTAAAGTCAATCTCCCTCCTCGGAGGAAAACCAGGAATCTCCTCCGGAAACACATCAGGAAAATGATGCACCACTGGAACGTCGCTGAGTTGCACATGCGAAGAAGGAGATGCATCCAATGCGTAAATCATAAAACCAGCGTTCTCCGCCGACAACAAGCTGAACATCTCCATCGCTGAGACTAGCGGAATCTTCGATCGGGAATCAGCACCGTAGAAATTCCATTTCTCACCGGACTGAGGCCTAAAACGCACGATCCCATGGAAACAATCCACGGAGGCCCTATAACCGGACAACACGTCCATTCCCACTATGCAGTCGAAATCCCACAACATCAAACGAAACAAATTCGCCACTAACACATGCTCACCAAACCTCAGAACGCCATCCAACAAAACTTCCTAGGAGTACAAGCTCACGCCGCCAGGAGTAGAAACAGACACCACATCGCGCAAAGAAATGGTATGCAGACCATGCTCGACCACAAATGCATCAAAAATAAACATATGCGATGCGCCAGTGTCAAACAACACTCATGCAGGAAAATCAAAGACAAGGCATGTACCTGAAATCACCCTGCTCGGCGTCTCCTCCGCTTGCTCCCTAGTCATAGCGTTCGCTTGAGCATGTTGGGGTCCGGAGAAATGTTGCTGAGACGACTGTCCGAAACACGATGGACCAGGCAACTGGAACGGCCTAAATTGCGTCTCTCGAACCCTAGGCTGCGGAAACTAAGGGGAACGACCCATAGACGATCCTCCTCGACCCTGAGGTGGGGATGCGGCTTGCTGCAATCCGGTCGACGGACACACCCTTGTGAAATGCCCATACTGACCACAGATATTACAAGAGCCCTGCACACCAACGCACTGAGTTGACGGATGCTTGCCTCCACAGAAGCCACAAACTCTGCCTAGAACCACTGCTACTAGAGCTGCCAGAACCAGAAGAACCAGAACCAGACTTCTTCTTAAACTGTTGGCCACGAGGTCGGAACCTCTGGTGGCCAGACTACTGAGCCAACTGCTGCTGCTGCTTCTGTGGTTGATGAGCTGACTACGAAGACTGTGCTCCCTGAACAACGGGACGACCACCCTGAGCACCCTGAGGTCTAACACGCGACCTCCGGCTCCGCATACCTTCCTCAATATCAATAGCGCTATCCACAGCATCTGCATAGCTCTTTGGTTTGCTCGACAAAACCAAAGTATACACCTCTTCGTTCAAACCCTCAATAAACTTTCCGCATACCTTCCTCAATATCAATAGCGCTATCCACAGCATCTGCATAGCTCTTTGGTTTGCTCGACAAAACCAAAGTATACACCTCTTCGTTCAAACCCTCAATAAACTTAGTCCTCTTGGCCCTCTCCCGGCCAGCAACATGCGGGACATACGCCAAAAGGAAAGAAAACAACCGAGCATACTCTCGCACAGACATCGTACCTTGCTCCAAATGATCGAACTCTCACTCATGAGCGTTCAAGTACAACTCCGGGACATACTCCTGCTGAAAGGCAACGCATAAGCTATCCCAAGAAATCTCCACATCGGTCTCCTCCAGAGTCCTCAAAGTGACACGCCACCAACGCTCCGCACTCTTCCTCAGCTGGAAGGTCGCCAAACTCAACCGAAGCATATCGTCGTACTGAACACGATCGAACAAACCAGTGCTGTGCCGTAGCCACGAATCTGCATCCTCGCTAGACTCGTCACCGTTAAAGATCTGGGGACTCATCCGTTGGAACCTAGCCATCACAATCTCCATGCTCTCCACACGGGTTGTCAAGTCGTCAACTTCATCCTCCACTCACCTACCGCGACCACGGGAAGGGAAACTACGCTGATCCTCGTTCTGACCTCCAGACTCATCCTGAAACTGCCCTCTACCTCTTCCCCTACGTCTAGGCGGCATCTCTCTACGAAGGCACTAAACAGGATAAGATAACACAGAACAAGTACATCATAGATAGCACATATCACAACAATAGGCAACACATAAATCACATAGTCAAGCACAAACAACACACAACACTGTGCCTAGACTCAAGTGTGATCAAAGAAATCGAGCTTATCCTAGCTTAAGCTCTGATATCAAAAATGTCAGGCCTCGTGCTCATATCAGAGTAAAACCACGCAAACACAAGCAGAAGCAACTAAAAAGTGGTTAAAATTTTTGCTTTTGGCCTGACAGAAAGGTAACATAATTTAAATTACATCAATACTCAAAATAATCATAGTTTTATAAAACCACAGCAATACAACCAGTCAAATACAACTACTGCCACATGGCTGAATACAACACAAGTGCCGATAGACTGATAACTATATAGATCTAAACATCACCCGGGACATCCCACCCGAGGTGATACCAATGCATATAAATACTATACATAACTAAGACACTCTATCTACCTCTTGGGGCACCTCCAGCTGGGTTAAATCCACGGCCAGTGGAATAAACTGGGAGACCTGAATCACAAACAGGCAAACAACACAACAGCCCCAGAGGACCTCGGGGTCAAACCCCAGTACGGAGAGAAACTATAAAACAGCAATGAAAAGCAAAAGATAAGATGCAGATGCTATGCATGAAGAACGGTACAACAGCCGAAGGCTACAACTGAACAAGGAGCCAAGGAATACAAGCACAGCACCACAGCTGATAACAAATTCTGCGAAGAAAGGTTAGTGGCCACTGGTGTGTGTACAAGCATACGGGAATTACCCGCTCATCTTTACACCACACCTGAAATACCAGATGCATCAACAACTCAACCTGCTGTTGGCAAAACCATGAACTGTGGTAGTTAACCACTCTGCACATGGTGGCTAATAAATACCAGTAGGAAGATGAGAGTGCGGTATTGCCGCTCGCCCTCAAAATCTGGTAAGAACATAACTGCAATAACGACAGGACATGGCTGCAACAGCTGAATGAAAATGATAATGCGTATGCAATGCAACAGTTAAACCAGCATAAACAACAATGCAATGCATACACAGCAAACACATAATATCCATGCCAATTCCAGCCGTAATACAAGCTCAACATCCGTACCTTACCAGCTTTTGATCTACAATTACCACACACACAGCTGCTACAACGAAGTCCGAGCAACACAGATCTGTCACCTGCTAAATCAACACAAGCTACTGCTCAAAATCCGAAACACAAAACAACAGCAGTTGGGAGCTACAACTCCACCAACGCTTATATACCTTCCTAACTCAATGGAAAGCTCTAACAAAGCTTAAAGGTAGAATTCTCACTTACCCCAACGAACTACTGGCACGGCAGGGATGCTTATGCTAACAAACTACACAAGGGAGATGTCTTAGCGATCCTGCGATCCTCTTCCAGCTCCTCCAAAGCCTTATAAAGAGGTATAGAATGAAGCTTCTTAGTGAGAGGAGTCCAACGCTACCACTCTCACTCTCGTCGGAGTTGTCTACCATAGGAAATTAGGACGGATAAGGTTACGGTGAACATTAACTAGGGTATCGTGACAAGATTTGGAAACGAAGGAAATATTTCTAAGTGCCGGGGAAACAAATAATAGAGAACAGCAGCTAAATCCCCTATTAAATAAACTTCTCAACAGCTGACAGAAGCAAGAACAGATTCCACCAACAGAAACAGTTGTCACAACTAATATTCCCAAACAACAGCTGAAATCTCGCATCAGCTTTTTCCTATCGCTAAACAGTGAACAACTAAACAAAACGACGTCGCTCGCTAGTCACTGCTGATCGCTAACCAACAGCTTATCGAACCAACAGCTGATCTTTCAAACAACGCTAAGGCTAACCGACGTCGCACCAACTTAACCAAACGACGTCGTAGAGGGACACGTCACCTCGCTACCAACAGCTGATTAACAAACCAGCAGCTGAATAAAATAACGCACCAAATCTCTCAACAGCTGATGTCTATCATAACCAACAGCTGGTACAAAGCTCTCCACTCAAAACGCTGTCGTTCCAACTTATCAAAACGACATAGTTTCGCTACCCGCTACAAAACACGATAACGAAACCAACAGCTGGTTCCTGTTCACAAAAAGTCGTCGCTTCAGAGTCCCTTAGCGCTTCTGCTGATCATCGCAACTAAAATACCAACAGATGATTACTCGCAATAGCTGGTCTCTCGCAACAGCTGGATACGCGCTAATACACCAACGACTGAAATCCACGTCAGCATTGTTGCCCCAACTGATTCCTAATACTACTGCTGATATCTCCAACTGCTGATTGCCAACACTTAAGCAAATTCGATGACTTCAACTCATGCATCTACTACCAGCTGATTCAACTCAAGCAACACCTGATCGCGAAAACACAGATCTCACAGTGCTGGCCGTAAGCTGAGTTGGTTAGCCCTGATGTTCTGTATGACTATCCGGTTTGCTTATGTTTGAATTGTATGCATTGTTTGCGAGCATGATTCTATCTTGCATTCGTGCACAACATATTGAGCCTGTTCCTTTGATAAACGATAATCACTGAGTAGTGATATGCTGGCTGAGTCACCGTGCTGTGAATCCAATGCTGTTGCTGAGTCGTGATAGACAGCTGAGTCGCTGTGATCTGGATTTCGATGAATTATTGAGATCTGATTGCCCAGCTGAGTCGCTGTGCTTTGTTTATCGATCATTCTTGGTAACCATTCATGCATTGCACGACTTGAGATATTGCATGTGAGACCTGAAATTGAAAAGATTGATTTGGCTGGAATTAATCGGTTTAGAGATTTTTGGTGATTCAGATCTCTGTTTGAATGTTTCGTTTGCATTTTCGGGTCAGATTTCACATTTTAAGCAATTCTGGAAATTTTGGAATTTTCGAGTTTTCGAGTGAGAAATCTGAATTTTGGTGAGATCTGATTGTTGTGAGATCTGTTCGTATTTCTTGAGAAATCTGGTCGCATCATGTAGTTGTTAGCGCAAGGTTTAAACGCCATCGTTTTTGTGAGATCTGGTAGTCTCGTGTAGGAGAGATCTGGTATTGCGTTAGCGCTAGGATCTGATTTAGAGATCCGGTCGAGTGTTTTGAGTTGAGGGCTAAAACGATGTCGTTTAGATAAGTTGCAACGGCGTAGTTTTGGTGAACGCTTGAGGGAGAGATCTGTTTTGTAGTTAGCGTTTGAGTGATCAGATTTCAGCGTCCAGCTTTTAGCGCTAGCATTCAGATTTCAGCGTCCAGCTTTGCGACGTCGTTTTAGCATTAGCTCTATTACCAGCGTTGGTTTGTTATCCAGATTTCACCGCGGTTTCGTAGCGAGCGTAGTGTTTAGCTTTCCAGATTTCACCGTAGTGTGTAGCCTCGTTTTAATGTTAGCGTACTTCCTCCCGTCGTTTCCGGCCACCGTTTGGTACATTTGAGGTAGAGTTGGACTCCTCTCGAGAAGCTCTTTCACCCTATACCGATTTAGGAGGCTGTCGTTGGCTGGAACAAAAGCACGAAGCTACTGTCTTTCGGCCGTGTGTTGTGCGTGCAGGTAGCCTCTCGATTTTGTGTTGAGATCTTGTTCCTAGCCTTGTTTTAAGCTCCTTATGTAGTTGTATGGGTGAGATAGTTGCTGGTTTTAAGTGGGAAATTCCAGCCGTGAACCTTTAGGAGTTGGACGTGAGTTTGTTGTGAAATGCCATGAGTTCTGAATTGTTTATGCGTGTGATTTAACAGATTTCAGGACTTAGATCTCTCGAGGCTTGAATTGTGGTAATTGTCGCAACGAATCAGGAATCAAGGTACGGATTTGAGCTTGATGTAGCTTGGAATTGGCATGAGATTTAATGTGAGATTGCTGGGATTGTTTCGGTGGATATGAATGCTGTGTTGATAGCTGTTGCATTGTGTTATTCTAGCTGCTCTCGATTGTTTGCATACACGCATTTATTCACTTTCATTTCAGATCCCTTGTATTGTATCTCGGCCGTTTGTGCCTTGTGTATTGTGCTATTGTTTTCTTACCAGGATGCGAGGGCGAGCGGTGATACCGCACTCTCATCTCCCTGCTGGGATCTGTTAGCCACCATGCGCCGAGTGGTTAACTACCACAGTCATGGGCGAGGCAACGGCAGGTTGAGTTGTTTGATGCATCTGGTATTCGGGTGTAGTGTCAAGGCGAGTGGCTCATTACCACACTTTGAACACACCCCGTGGCCACTGATTCGTTGCAGATCTTTTGGAGCTATGTTTGAGTTCCTTGGATCCCTGTTAGGTTTTAGCCTTCAGCTGTTATTCGGTATCTCATGCATAGCATCTGCATTTTATCTTATGCATTTTCTTTAGCTATTTCAGTTGCTCTCCGTACTGGGGTTTGACCCCATGTCCCTCTGGGGCTTGGTTGTTTTCCTTGTTTGTGTTGTTTTCAGGGAACCCAGGTGTTACAGCTGGTCGTGGTTTTAACCCAGCTGGTGGTGCCCCAGGAGGTGGTTGAGTATCCCAGTAGCGTATAGCCTATTTATATGTATCAGTACCGTTAGACAGGGGATGCCCTGCGCTTTGTCGTTGTATTTTATTGTTGGAGTCTGATACATGTTGTTGTTGTTGTTATGCTATATTGTTGTTGTTGGCTGGTAGCCCGTGTTTAGTTGTTTTATAAATTGGGATATATTTTGAGTATCGTGGTATTTTAAATTATATTTTTTAAACCATCAGGCCAAGAGCGAAAATTTTACCCACTTTTTGATAGCTTCTACATGTGTTTGTGTGTTTTTACTCTGATATGAGCACGAGGCCTGACATTTTTGGTATCAGAGCCTAAGCTGGGATAAGCTCAATTTCTTTGATCACACTTGAGTCTAGGCACAGTGTCGTGTGTTGCATGTGCTTGACTATGTGACTACGTGCTGCATATTTATGTGATTATATGCTATCTATGCTGTATCTGTTCTATTTTGCTTGATCCTGTTGAGTGTTTTCGTAGATGCCGCCTAGACTTCGTGGTAAAGGTAGGGGCAGTTGAGGAATAGACAGGACAGAACGAGGATCGGCGTAGCGCTCCTAGTCGTTCTCGTAGTAGGCATGATGAGGAGGAGGAAGTTGGTGACTTGCCTCCCCCGGTGGAGCGGATGGACGTGGTGATAGCACGGTTTCAGCGGATGAACCCTCCAGTCTTTAATGGTGACGAGTCCACTGAGGATGCAGACTCGTGGCTCCGGAATATTATTGGTCTTTTCGATCAGGTTCAGTATGATGATGATCTTCGGCTGAGTTTAGCGACCCTCTTGCTCAGGAAGGCTGCAGAGCGCTGGTGGCGAGGCGCTTCGAGTACCTTGTTGGAGACCGGTGTTGGGATCTCTTGGGATAGTTTTTGCGAGACCTTCCGGCAGGAGTATGTACCCGAGTCGTACGTGAACACCCAGGAACGGGAGTTCGATCATCTGGAGCAGGGTTCTATGACGGTTCGGGAGTATGCTAGGAAGTTTTCTTCTCTGTTGGCGTACGTTCCGCACGTTTCTGGCCGCGAGAGGGCCAAGCGGACTAGATTTCTT
Source organism: Dorcoceras hygrometricum (assembly GCA_001598015.1). Lineage (NCBI taxonomy): Eukaryota > Viridiplantae > Streptophyta > Magnoliopsida > Lamiales > Gesneriaceae > Dorcoceras > Dorcoceras hygrometricum. The sequence goes on along the minus strand of KV014387.1, from coordinate 87,625 downwards.
GAGGGCTTGAATGAAGAGCTATATCAGATGGTGCTGACCAGCAAACCCAAGACGTATGCTGAGGCAGTTGATAGTGCCATTGACATTGAGGAGGGCTTGCGGAGTCGTCGTTCCCGTAGGCAGCAGGTGGCTCAGGGTAGTCGTCCCATTGGTCTGGGAGCGCAGTCTTCTCAGTCCTCCCAGTCAGCCCATCAGCCCCAGCATCAGCAGCAGCATCAGCCGCAGGTGGCTCAGCAATCTAGCTGTCAGAGGTTTCGACCTCGCGGTCAGCAGTTCAAGAAGATGTCGGGTTCTGGCTCTTCTGGTTCAGGCAGCTCCAGTAGCAGTGGTTCTCGGGCTGATTTTTGTGGTTTTTGCGGTGGAAAGCATCCTTCGACGCAGTGTGTTGGTGTGCAGGGTTCCTGCAACCTTTGTGGTCAGTACGGACATTTTGCGAGAGTGTGTCCGTCAGCTGGATCACAGCAGATCGTGGCCCAGCCTCAGGGTCATGGAGGTAAGTCTAGGGGTCGTTCCCCTCAGTTTCAGCATCCCCGGTTGGGTGAGACTCAGTTCAGGCCGTTTCAGCAGCCTGGTCCGTCGCGGTTTGGGCAGTCATCTCAGCCTTTCTTCTCTGGACCTCAGCATGCTCAGGTCAACACCATCACGAGGGAGCAGGCGGAGGAGATGCCGAGTCGGGTGATCGCAGGTACTTGTCTCGTTTTTTATTTTCCTGCACGTGTGTTGTTTGACACCGGTTCGTCGCATTCTTTTGTTTCTGATTCGTTTGTTGTTGAGCATGGTCTGTGTACCATTTTGTTGCATGATGCTGTTTCTGTTTCTACCCCTGTCGGTGTGAGCCTGTTCTCCCAGGAGGTTTTTTAGATGGCGTGTTGCGGTGTGGTGAGCATGTGCTGTTAGCGAACTTGATCGATTTGATGTTGTGGGATTTCGATTGTATTGTTGGGATGGATGTGTTGTCCAAGTATAGGGCCTCCGTGGATTGTTTCCATGGGATTGTGCGTTTTAGGCCTTTGTCTGGCGAGAAGTGGGATTTCTACGGCCAGGATTCTCGATCGAAGATCCCGTTAGTCTCAGCTATGGAGATGCTCAGTTTGTTGTCTTTGGGGAATGCTGGCTTCTTGATCTACGCTTTGGATGCGTCTTCTTCTTCTCGTGTTCAGCTTAGCAACGTTCCCGTGGTACGGCATTTTCCCGATGTGTTTCCGGAGGAGATTCCTGGTTTTCCTCCGAGGCGGGAGATTGACTTCAGCATCGAGTTGGTGCCTGGCACAACTCCGATTTCTCGTGCCCCATATCGTCTGCCGCCTGTGGAGTTGAGAGAACTCAAGGTGCAGTTGGACGATTTGCTGGATAAAGGTTTTATCCGACCTAGTATCTCGCCGTGGGGAGCGCCCATCTTGTTTGTGAAGAAGAAGAATGGCTCAATGAGGATGTGCGTTGATTTCCGCCAGTTGAACAAAGCCACAGTCAAGAACAAGTACCCGTTACCGAGAATCGATGATCTGTTTGATCAACTGCAAGGTTCTGCGGTGTACTCGAAGATTGATCTGCGTTCAGGGTACCATCAGCTGATAGTGAGAGATCAAGATGTCGCGAAGACTGCGTTTTGTTAGAGTAGATGCCCAACTAGCCAACTTGTGGCGTGTGGGTTTTGTTGACTCTTGTACAAACAATCTTTATATATGATATTCGCATTCTTTTATATGGCATTCTTTACTTTCATTATGTGTGTAATGATTTACAATTGTGTTGAGTAAAGACCTAGAATACACTAGAGCGTATGTTAGATGTGATAGTGGGTATGACGGCTATCATGAAACACATCTAATAGTCGCTGTGTATTCTAAACATGTTCCTAGTCGATTGGGCCGTCAAAATGAGGATAAGGCCGCCCGAGTTCGAGACTAGTATCTGAGATGCGAAGTACCATGTTTCATTGGTAGGGAACATTGTGATGTTCTGAGCATGCAGATAGATAGTGACCCGGTGATCTATCGAACTACCCTCCTTCGGACTATCCAAGTGGTTACCATTTGTCGAGTGGA
>KV014387.1:47140-73240 GCA_001598015.1 Dorcoceras hygrometricum | reverse complement strand
TGGAGGCGCGGCCGAGAGGAGAGTTGGGAGGAGGGGCGGCGGCTATTGGAGGCTAGGGTTGGTGTGATGTTATGTTATGATGTAGCCCTAGACCAAGTCTAGTAAATAAAGGTGACACATGGGCTTGAACCGACCCATTGGACCGGGCCCAGTCCAGTCCAACGTATGAACATTCGGTTCATCCCTATCACCGTGACTTCATCATAACTCCGATCGACGATCTGATCGGACCGATCTACACAGTTTCCAAAACTAAGTATTATGATGTGAAACAATTTTTCAGACCACCTAGTCCTGCAGTTTAGCCCCTCAACTATGGGAGATCGCAATTTGACCCCTCTTGACTGTTAGGAAGTCGCACTCCCTAAATTCCTCCTCCTATGCTCAACACATTGATGGAGGCGCGGCCGAGAGGAGAGTTGGGAGGAGGGGCGGCGGCTATTGGAGGCTAGGGTTGGTGTGATGTTATGTTATGATGTAGCCCTAGACCAAGTCTAGTAAATAAAGGTGACACATGGGCTTGAACCGACCCATTGGACCGGGCCCAGTCCAGTCCAACGTATGAACATTCGGTTCATCCCTATCACCGTGACTTCATCATAACTCCGATCGACGATCTGATCGGACCGATCTACACAGTTTCCAAAACTAAGTATTATGATGTGAAACAATTTTTCAGACCACCTAGTCCTGCAGTTTAGCCCCTCAACTATGGGAGATCGCAATTTGACCCCTCTTGACTGTTAGGAAGTCGCACTCCCTAAATTCCTCCTCCTATGCTCAACACATTGAGCTCAGTTTCCATGCAGGAATCATGAATCCAGTACTTGTGTGACCCTCAATGGTTCATGGATACAGCTAACCGTGGGCCCACAACCATTGTGACTCCGAAATCACAATTTCGGACTGACCCATCGGATCATGGTAAAGCGCCTAGCAACATCACCCCATGATCCCCTAGGTATCACTGATAGTGCCTGCAAGAACCAGTTGGTCGTGGTTAGCATACAGTACGGTGCTTTCAACACATATATCCCGATCAGATCAACGACCATTGGTAAATCGAGAGTCGCTAGAGATCCGATAACTATGCATACATCTTGGAGATCAAATAGTGACATCGCGAGTGTTACTGGGCAAACCCATTTACCCAAAACACATCCAGTACTCTGGCCAGAAATTTATTACACTATTATCTCCTCAGATAGCATAGGATATCCACGCATAAAAGCGAGCGGTGAATCCTCGACAACGAAGCATCGACTCCTACATGCATCGGGACCTCACCCAATGCCGCCACCTAATGACCCCAAGTGAGTCGGTAAACGGGTCAAAGTGAGGCGTCTATCATGTAGAGTCTCAATGACGTCTCGAGTAGTGAGGACTAATCAGTACAACCAAGACCTCAGACTTATCCACTCGACAAATGGTAACCACTTGGAATGTCCGAACGAGGGTAGTTCGATAGATCACCAGGTCACTATCCATCTGCATACTCAGAACATCACAATGTTCCCTACCAATGAAACATGGTACTTCGCATCACAAATGCTAGTCTCAAGCTCGGGCGGCCTTCTCCTCATTTTGACGGCCCAATCGACTAGGAACGAGTTCAGAATACACAGTGACTATTAGATGTATTTCATGATAGCCATCATATCCACTATCACATTAACATACACTATGGTGCATTCTAGGTCTTTATCCAACACAATTGTTAACATTATAACATAATGAAAATAAAGAATGCCATAAAAGAAATACGTATTTCATAAATAAAGATCGTTATACACAAGAGTCAATAAAACCCACACGCCACAAGTTGGCTTGTTGGGCATCTACTCTAACAAGTTTGATAATCTGAGGCAAGGAAATATGAAGGTCGCTGAGTATGCTAGACAGTTTTCCTAACTTCTTGCGTATGTCCCTCACATTGAAAATTAAGAGCGAACGAAGAGGAACAAGTTCTTGAAAGGTTTGAGACCAGAGTTGTTTCAGTTGGTGTTGGCTGTCTCTCCATCGACTTATGATGAGGCCGTGGATAGGGCGGTTGACATTGAGGAAAGTCTTTTGGATACACAGACGCAGGTTCATCCGGTGACTGGATGAGGTTTTCATCCCGCGCCTGAAGGGATGTATCCGTATCAGCCTCCTCAGACTTCGCAGAATTCTAATCGCCAGAAGTTCTTCTGGTTCTGTTAGCTCTGGTGTTAGTGTTTTGGAGAGGTGACATGTAGTCAGTGCAGAGGTAGGCACTGAGTTCAGGGTTTTTGCCAAAAGTGCGGGCAGCCTGGACACTTTGCTAGAGTGGGTCCTTCGATGAGGGGACACCCTCTAATCTTTCGCAGCAAGGTTCGGCTGGTGGTTCTTCTCAAAGTCCGCAACATCCTGGACAGTCCCAGTGATCAAGATTGCAACCTCGTGAGGCGTATAGGTTCGGAGGACCTTCTAGACCTCAGTTTCAAGGACCTCAGCAATCCTAGGTGAATGCCATGACTCAGGAGCAAGCTTATGATATTCCTGGAGGAGTTATAGCAGGTATTTGCTCTATATTTGATTTTCCTGCTCGAGTTTCGTTTGATACTGTAGCATCACACTCCTTTATATCTGATCTGTTTGTGTATGAGTGTGGGTTGAGTGCTACCCCACTGTGTGATGTTGTATCTGTTTGTACTTCTGCTGTTGTGAGTTTGTTGTCCCGTTTGGTGGTTGTGAAATGTGTGATCATATTTGATCAGAATGTGCTAGTGATGAATTTGATTTCTTTGGAGATTAGAGACTTTGATTGTATCTTGGGTATGGACGTGTTGTCCAGTTATAGAGCTACATTGGATTGTTTCCATGAAGTGGTGAGATTTAGGCCTGAATGTAGTGAAAAGTGGGATTTCTTTGATGTACATTCGAGATATAAAATTCCGCTTGTGTCAACCATGGAGATGTTTAGCCTGTTGTCTCTTGAGAATGCAGGGTCTATGATTTATTCCCTGGATATAACCCAAGAATCTCGACTGGATTGAGTTATATTCCGATTGTCCGAGAGTTTCTTGATGTTTTTTCGGATGAGATTCCTAGTTTCCTCCGAGACGATAGTTTGATTTCATCATTGAGTTGGTGCCAGGGACTGCCCCGATTTCTAGAGCTCCATATCGGTTTGCGCCAGCTGAGCTGAGGGAACTCAAGGACCAATTGTGTGATCTTCTAGAGAAGGGTTTCATTAGGCTGAGTATGTCGCCTTGGGGAGCTCCAATTCTCTTTGTGAAGAAGAAGGATGGATCTATGAGGATGTGTGTTGATTTTAGACAGATGAACAAAGAGACGATGAAGAATAAGTATCATCTACCGAGGATTGATGATCTATTTGATCAGCTGTAGGTATCAGCAGTACTCCAAGATTGAAATGCGATCGAGTTACCATCAATTGCGGATTAGAGAGGCTGATGTAGCAAAGACGGCATTTTGGACGAGATATGGGTATTATGAGTTCCTTTTGACGCCGTTTGGATTGACAATGAACCACGTCTTTAGCGAGTATATTGACCGCTTTGTGATTGTGTTCATAGATGATATGCTGGTGTACTTGAGGAACTATAAAGAGCATAAGGAGCATTTGAGACTAGTGGTGCATACTCTGAGAGACTCGCAGTTGTACGCAAAGTTCACTTAAGTATGATTTTTCGTTGGACAGGGTGATCTTTTTGGGTCATGTCATTTCTGCGCAAGGTATTTCTGTGGATCCTAGTAAGTTTGAGGCAATTCTTAACTAGGAGGGACCCAGGAATGTTTCGGAGATTCATAGTTTCTTGGGTTTGGCTGGCTATTATAGGTGTTTCATTGAGGTATTTTCTTCCATAGCCAAGCTGTGAGGATTCAGATTTCTAATTAGTGATTAATCAGATTTTGAGTTAGATTAATCACGAGAATTAAGAATTTAAGATTTCTGGAATTTCGATTTTTGGTGAAATCTGTTCGAATTATTTGAGAAATCTGGTTTCCTGAGATCTGGTCGTGTTTTCTTTGGTGAGATCTGTTTCTCTTTGGGCGTTTCGAACACAGCGTGAAATTTGGGATAAAACGGCGTCGTTTGGAGAGATCTGGTTGTCGAGAACGGCGTGGAATGTTTTTGTTGTTCTTCGCGATTTCGGATTTGGTGACGTCAGCAGATCTCATGGGTGACGTAAGCAGATTCCACGAGTTTGTTAATAAGAAGCGGAGACATCTAGTTTAGCGAATAGCGAGGGATCTGGTCTCGCTACGCCGTCGTTTTAGTTGCGTTGCTAAGCGCTGAGATCTGTTGTTTTAGCGTGAGAACAGATTTGATCAAAACGCCGTCGTTTTGGAGTTGCGCGCGAGCGCTGAGATCTGTCTTGGGGGAAACGATGTCGTTTAGCTTTATGCGTTGAATTGAACGCTGAAATCTGTTTTGCGCGAGTTTTGTTGAAGCGCTGAAAGCTGCTCCCTGTACTTCGTCGTTTTGAGGCTTGTGCGAGAATTGTTTAGCGTGAAGTCTGTTTTCCTTGGCTTCGCGCGAGAGAAATCTGTTTTGCGATATTTTAAGTTGTAGGACTCTGTTTTTGTCGGTGTTTGACTTGTTTTGTAGCTTTTGAGTAGAGGATATTTATTTAAGTGTTGAGTTACACTTAGAGCATTACAGACCCGATATTTCTTATCCTCAAACTCGAAACCCTCGATTTTAGCTACTGTTCACCGTCACTTTCTATCGCGATTTCCCGTTGATTCCGACCTCCGTTTTTCGAGTTCTTGGTAGCGTTGGAAACCTCTTGAAAAGACCTTTCTTTTCCTACCAACCTTGGAGGCTGTTTTGAGCTGAGGCGAGAGCGCGAAGCTGCTGAGTTTTGGACAGTAGGTTGCGCCGTGCGTTTCCAGCTTTTGGGTGAGCTTTCTTTCGTTGATTTGAGCTCTGTTTTCTTGTGTTAGTACCTGATTAGATACTTGGAGCTTGAGGTTAGCTCTGGCCGTAGGTATTTGAGAGAGAATGCTAGATTTGAGCTAAGATTTTTAGCTACCTTGTACAGATTCAGTTTCTCGGATTTTTGGTTGCGCTTTGCCGTGAAGTTTCAAGGGCCGTGAACTTGAGTTAGTTGCTGGACGTTTCTTGTGAAACCGGTTAAGGTAGTTTGAACAATTGAGGTACGAATTTGAGTAGCTCTTAGCAGTCAGTGCATGAACGTGTTTATATTTCAGGCTACGAATTCGTGAGATTCCTGTTATGTGATTTACGTGAAATCTGGAATATTGAATTGACTTGAATTGATTGAATTATGTTCCTGTTTCATGTGTCATAAATTGTATGCATTGGGAAATGATATTGATTGGCATACATGCATACATATTGGGCCTTGGCAGATTTGATTGGTGACCCTAGCCACGTTGGAGCTGGCCAACAGATATGTTGTGTACCAGTCCAACGCTATCATCGGAGTGGTGTTGCCAGATTTGAGAGGCTGCCACTGGGCTGTGACGACCGACGGGTCTCGATGATCATGGAGCGATGATTTCCCGGTTGATACACCGTGGTATAGAGGCGATTTGATTTGATTTGCCGGTTGATACACTGGCCTAGTTGATTGATTTCCTTGGCAGCCCTCATGCATTCATAGCATTGATTTATAGCATGTTGCATGTTTATCTGCTTTGATAGCTCTTCGTACTGAGGCTTAACCTCGTACTTGTTTCCTGCTTTTGTCTTGTTTGGGTCTGCGTTGCCCATTTGCAGGAACTTCAGGTAACCAAGCTGGACCGAGTGGAAGTTCAGTTGGTCGATCCCCGCGTCCCTGAGTCCCAGTCTATATATATGTTATGTATTGAACCGGGGGATGCCCCGTGTTATCATGTATTGGGGATTTGTACTTGATGGTTATACTGTTGTTACTTGTTGTGTTGAAGTTTGAGTCAACTCGTATTTTGATTATCGCTATTTGAATGTATGATTTGAAGTTCAGGCCATTGTATTTCGAAAATTTTTAAGCCCTAATTTTAAGCTTCCGTGTTTTTGCGTTTATTATGTGTTAATTGTTAGTAATTAGCACGGGGCCTGACACAAGCCGATGATGCAGTTGACCCAGAATCATAGAAGATCTTTGTGTACAGACGAGTGTGAGTCAAGTTTTCAGTTGCTCAAGGAGAAGTTGACTACTTCTCTTGTATTAGCTTTGCCTTCGGGTTTTGGACGTTTTACTGTTTGCTCCGATGCTTCTCTGAATGGTTTGGGTAGTGTGCTGATGTAGAACGGGCGAGTGATAGCTTATGCGTCTTGACAGTTGAAATCCCATGAGGCCAGATACCCCGTTCATGATTTAGAGTTGTCAGCTATATTTTTGCCTTGAAGATTTGACGTCACTACTTGTATGGTGAGCAGTTTGTGGTGTACACCGACCACAAGAGTTTGAAGTATATCTTCACTCAGTTAGATTTGAACATGAGGCATCATCATTGGATGGAGTTGCTCAAGGACTTTGACTGTAAGATTCAGTATCATCCTGGGCGGGTGAACTTAGTGGCCGATGCCTTGATTAGGAAATCCTAGCCTACGATGCTAACATCATTGAGTATCTCTAAGTTCCATGAGAATTTGGGGACTTCTGGATGGCGTTTCCAATCAGATGATTAGTACTTCGTAGTTTCTTCTTTTCAGGTTGAAACACAGCTTTTAGCAGACATTAGAGCAGCACAGAGGACTTACCCCTACATCCATGAGCGGAGGATAAAGGACAAAATGGTCAGTCGGATGATTTTACTGTTGCTTCTGATGGTTGTCTGATATTTCGAGGTAGACTAGCGGGTTCGAATTTGATAGATCTGAAAGAAACTATCCTCAACGAGGCCCATTGTAGTCGTTACAGTGTACATACGGGTGAGAAGAATATGTACCATGCCTTGAAGTCTCACTATTGGTGGGAAGGCATGAAACGATCAGACATGGAGGATTGCTATAGAGTTTAGAGATCAATGGAATTGGGATCACGTCACCATGGATTTTGTAACCCATTTGCCTCGGTCGAGAAGGGATGTGATGCGATTTGGGTGGTGATTGACAAGCTTTAGAGGTCAACCCACTTCATTCCCTATGATGTGAGATGTTCCATGAAGAAGATGGCAAGACTGTACATCAATCATGTGGTGACGTTGCATGGAGTGCTGGTTTTGATAGTGTCTGATAGAGATCCAAGATTCTCTTCCCGATTTTGGAAGAGTTTGCAAGTAGCTTTGGGTTCAAGATTGGCTATGAGTACAACTTATCACCCTCAGACATATGGCCAATCCTAGAGTATCATACAGACTTCGGAGGATATTTTGCGAGCTGTTGTGATGGATTTCATTGGTGGCTGGCAGGATTCATTGTCACTGGTTGAGTTTTGTATAACAACAGCTACCAAGTGACTATCGTGATGGCATCATTCAAAGCTTTGTATGGTAGAAAATACAGATCACCGATTTTCTAGGAAGAAGTTGGTGAAAGACAACTGTCTAACCTTGAATGCATATGAGGGATCAGGTTGAGCTGATTCGGAGAAAAATGAAGGCTGCACAAGATCGTCAATCTAGCTATGCTAACAAGCTGCGCAGGCCTTTGGAATTTCAGGTTGGCGATTGAGTATTTTTGAAGGTTTCTCCTTTCAAGAGCGTAATGAGATTCAAGCTAAAGGGTAAATTAGCTCCTAGATTCGTTGGCCCGTTTGAGATTATTGAGAGAATTCGATCTTTGGCGTATCGATTGCAATTTCCTGCTGAGTTAACAGTGATGCATGATGCGTTTCATGTGTCCATGTTGAGGAATTATGAGCCAGATCATTCCCATCTGCTGCAGACAGATGAAGTTGAGTTGGATCAAGCTTCGAGCTATGTCGAATATCCAGTGCAGATTCTAGATAGGAATGAGAACAGTTGAGAAACAAGACTATTCCGTTGGTGATGGTCCAATGGAGCAAGCATAGTAGAGAAGAGGCTACCTGTGAAGTTGAAGAAAAGATGAGACAAGAGTGGCCTCATCTGTTTGAATATGCATCGTATTGACTCATGTTAGGCTTTTGCTTGCTGGTTGGTGTTTTCAGTTGTTTTGTACTCTTGGATAGCATTGAGGTATGTTGGATTGTTGAGTATTTCTGGTTTCCTTTCAGTTCTGGTTATTATGTTGGTTTGATTTCGAGGACGAAATCCATTTCTAGTTGGGGAAAATGTGAGAACTAGAATTAATAGATGACAATTGATGATTCAACTAAATCAGATTAGTGTTTAACCCAAGTAGATACTTCAGCTGGATAAGCTGCTGGTGATGATACCAGCTGAGATGCGTTGTGAGGAATCAGATTTCTGATTAGTGATTAATCGGATTTTGAGTTAGATTAGTCACGAGAATTAAGAATTTAGATTTCTGGAATTTCGAATTTTTGGTGAAATCTGATTAGGAATATATTCAGATCTCTAGTTGAATTGTCCAGATTTTAGTTTGTGTTTTTTGGGTGAAATCTGGTGGAGAATTGATGTTGAATTGATCGAATTTTGATAGAGATCTGGTAGTGGCGTGCGTTGTGGAATCCGCTAGTTTTTGGTATGAGATCTGTTCGCACTTCAAGTGAGATCTGTTCGCTAGAAGTCTTTAGTGAAGGCCGTTCGAATTAGAGAAAGCTGTTCAGCGTAAGGGATCTGCTGACGTAAGCAGATTTCACGAGCGGGTCAACGAGAAGCGTTGACATTTGATGTTGCGCAGGCGTGAAATCTGTTTTTGCTCATACGCTGTCGTTTTGAACTTGTGCGCGAGAGAGCAACGTTTGGAAGCGCTGAGATCTGTTTTCGTTTAGCACTGAGATCTGATTTTTGCCTGCGACGTTGTTTTGTGCTTTGCGCGAGTTGAGTTAGAAGCTGAGATCTGTTTTAGCGTTGCGTTGGGCCTAGGATCTGGTTGTGCCTATACGCCGTCATTTTGTAGTCACCCGCGAGAATTTTTGTAGCGCAGGAATCTGGTGGTCATTATTTTTTGTGCGAGGGATCTGTTTTGCGATTAATTGAGTTGTAGGACTCTGTTTTTGTCGGTGTTTGACTTTCTTTGTAGCTTATTGAGTAGAGGATATAAAAATAAGTGTTGAGTTACACTTAGAGCATTCCAGACCCGATATTTCTTATCCTCGTCTTCGAACCCTCGAATAGCTACTATTCACCGTAACTTTAAATCACCGATTCCCGTTGACTCCGACCTCCGATATTCGTGTTCTTGGTAGCGTTGGAAAGCCCTAGAAAAGATATTTCTTTCCATACCACTTTTGAAGGCTGAAGTTAGCTGAGACAGATTCACGAAGCTACTGATTTTGGCAGTGATTTGGGTTGTGCAGGTAGCTTCCGGTTCTTTGATCTTTGAATATTGTTCCGAGCATGATTTTAGCCTTCCGTTAAGTTGTATGGTGGGATTGGAACGTTGATTCGAATTTTGGTCTTTCCAGCCGTGAGTGTTGAGGGTTTTGCCGTGAGTTTTTGGTAGGGAGTTGGAGATAGAATAGTGTTAGCCATTTCTTGAATCTCTTGTGTATGATTCCAGATTTCAGCTTCTAGGAAGCCTTCTGCCGTGAATTGCAAAGCCAGAAGAATCTGCTTCCTTAGGCAGTGTGATTGTCGTGCCTTTTTGAGGTAGTTTGTTGAGGAATTAAGGTACGATTGGAGCAACACTTAGCAGCTTGAGCGTGAACATGTCTATGTCTCGATGTTGTGAACTGCAGTTATGTGGCTTACGTGAATTTATATGATGGAATTGATTGAGTTATGTTTTGCTTCACGTATTATAAATTGTATGTATCTAGCATGGATATTGAATGGCATTCATGCATACATCTTGAGCCTGAATTACAGATTTGATTTGATAACCTGATTGGGTGCCACGTTGTGACTGGCCGACTGTTGGGTCGTGCCCGAAAATTCCAACGCTATCGTCGGAACGGTTACTACCGGATACGAGTGTCTACCACCGAGCTGTGATGGGCTGACGGGCCCCGATGATCACGGACCGATGATTTCTCGGTTGATAGACCGTGGTATAGAGGCGACTTGATTTGATTGTCGGTTGATGTACCGGCCTAGCTGACCGATTTCCTTTGACAGCCTCATGCATTCATAGCATTGATTTATAGTATGTTGCATGTTTATCTGCTTTGATAGCTCTTCGTACTGAGGCTTGACCTCATACTTGTTTCCTGCTTTTGTCTTGTTTGGGTCTGCGTTGCCCATTTTCAGGAGCTTCAGGTAACCAAGCTGGGCAGAGTGGAAGTTCAGCTGGTCGATCCCCACGTCCCTGAGTCCCAGTCTATATACATGATATGTATTGAACCGGGGGATGCCCCGTGTTATCATGTATTGGGGATCTGTATTTGATTTGATATTTTGTTGTTGCATTTGAGTTTGAGTCAACTCGTATTTTAATTATCGCTATTTTGAATGTATGATTTGAAGTTCAGGCCATTGTATTTCGAAAAATTTTTAAGCCTTGATTTTAAGCTTCCGTGTTTATGCGCTTATTATGTGTTAATTGTTAGTAATTAGCACGGGGCCTGACATTTTTGGTATCAGAGCTTAAACTGGGATAAGCTCGATTTCTTTTGATCACACTCGAGTCTAGGCACAGAGTTTTGATTTGATTTTGATTGACCTATGTGACTTATGTGATCTATTATCTGTCTTGTTATTCTATCTGCTGTGAAATCTTACCTTTAGGCTTGCTTAGATGCTGCCGAGACGAGGAGGAGGTAGGAGGACTAGACGTTCCGTGGAGGAGTCTAGAGCAGGTAGTGATGACGACGCTCAGGTTGAGGACGTCACTAGGCAGATAGGTGGAATGGAGTTGGTCTTAGCCCGATTTCAGCGGACGAACCCACCGACGTTGGCCGGTACTGAGGGTGGCGCTAGGGCCGAGGCGTGGCTTGTTCAAATGGAGGAGCTATTTGATACCTTGGAGTACGCTCCGGAAAAGAGACTGAAGTTGGCAGTGCTACAGCTGCGAGATGATGCACAGCGCTGGTGGTGGAGTACTTCTAGGATGCTTCGAGATAGTGGGACGGTGCTCTCTTGGGATGCTTTCTGTGAGGCTTTTCGACGCGAATACACTCCAGAGTCCTATTTCGCCAGTCGAGAGCGTGAGTTTGATAACCTGAAGCAGGGTGATATGCGTGTGGCCGAGTATGCGAGGCGGTTTTCTGCGCTTCTAGTGTACATGCCAGCTGTGGCGAACCAAGAGCGAACGAAGAGGAACAAGTTCTTGAAGGGCTTGAGACCTGACCTTTACCGGATGGTGCTGTCTGGATCCCCGGTGACCTTTATGGAAGCTGTGAACAACGCGGTTGATATCGAGGAGAGTTTGATGGATCCTAAGGCTCCGATACATCAGAAGTCTGGACGTGCTTCTCAACCAGCTCAGGCGGTGTCACAGTCTTATCAGTCTCCTCAGGGGTCACAGTAGTCGAGTCGCCAGCAGTTCAGACCTCGAGGGAAGCAATTCAAGAAGAAGGGCCATTCGAGTTCTTCTGGTTCCGTGAGCTCTGGTTCTGGCAGTGGTTCTGGTAGCGGTTCTGGAGGCGGATTCTGTAGTCAGTGCGGAGGGAGACATGAGACTTCGCAGTGTCGAGGAGTCCGAGTACTTTGCCATCTATGTGGTCAGCCGGGACATTTCGCTAGAGCGTGTCCTTCGATTGGAGGGCGGACTACTGGTCAGTCGCAGCAGGGTTCCGCTAGTGGTTCTTCTCAGCGACAGCAGCCTTTTGCACAGTCCCAGCGATCTGGTTTCCAGCCTCGTGAGCCGTCACGTTTTGGAGGACCTTCCCGACCCCCGTTTCAAATTCCCCAGCAGGCGCAGGCAAATGCCTTGTCGTTGGACCAGGCTGAGGAGACACCGGGCATGGTGATTAGAGGTACATGCTCTATTTATGATTATCCTGCGAGTGTTTTGTTTGACACTGATGCATCACACTCTTTCATATCTGAGATGTTTGTGTTTGAGCGTGGGTTGAGTTCTTCCCCACTGTGTGATGTCGTTTCTGTGTCTACTCCTGCTGGTGTGGATCTGTGGTCCCGAGAGGTAGTGGTAGATTGCCTGATTATATTTGATGAGCATGTTTTGGTGACCAATTTAATTGTGTTGGGGATTAGAGATTTCGACTGTATTTTGGGAATGGACGTATTATCTAGCTATAAGGCTACCGTTGATTGCTTCCATGGTGTGGTGAGATTTTGCCCTGATACGGGTGAGAGGTGGGATTTCTACGGCACGGATTCGAGGTCGAAGATTCCCCTAGTGTCCGCTGTGGAGATGTTTAGCCTGCTATCGCTAGGTAATGCAGGATTCATGATCTACGCACTTGATAGTTCCTAGGAGCAGCGATTAGAGTTGCGTGACATCCCCGTCGTTCGAGAGTTTCCCGACGTGTTTCCAGATGAGATTCCTGGATTCCCACCTCGACGCGAGATCGACTTCAGTATTGAGTTGGTGCCCGGTACCGCCCCGATTTCTAGAGCTCCTTACCGGTTGGCGCCCGCAGAGTTGAAAGAGCTGAAGGAACAGTTGAGTGATCTCTTAGAGAAAGGCTTCATCAGACCGAGCATGTCGCCTTGGGGAGCTCCGATTTTATTGTGAAAAAGAAGATGGTACTATGAGGATGTGTGTGGACTTCAGACAGTTGAATAAGGCCCCGGTGAAGAACAAGTATCCTCTGCCAAGAATTGATGACTTGTTCGATCAGTTGCAGGGATCGGTTGTTTACTCGAAGATTGACTTGCGCTCTGGTTATCACCAGTTGCAAATTAGAGACGCCGACCACGGTGCGCCCGCAGAGTTGAAAGAGCTGAAGGAACAGTTGAGTGATCTCTTAGAGAAAGGCTTCATCAGACCGAGCATGTCGCCTTGGGGAGCTCCGATTTTATTTGTGAAAAAGAAAGATGGTACTATGAGGATGTGTGTGGACTTCAGACAGTTGAATAAGGCCCCGGTGAAGAACAAGTATCCTCTGCCAAGAATTGATGACTTGTTCGATCAGTTGCAGGGATCGGTTGTTTACTCGAAGATTGACTTGCGCTCTGGTTATCACCAGTTGCAAATTAGAGACGCCGACATTGTGAAGACAGCTTTCTGGACTCGGTATGGGCATTTTGAGTTTCTTGTCATGCCTTTCGGATTGACGAATGCCCCCGCTGTCTTTATGGATTTGATGAATCGCGTCTTCAGCGAATATATCGATCGATTCGTTATCATCTTCATAGATGACATCCTGGTGTACTCGAGGAGCAAGAGAGAGCACAAGGAGCATTTGAGACTTGTATTGCAGAGACTGAGAGACTCGCAGCTCTATGCCAAATTCAGCAAGTGTGAGTTTTGGCTTGATAGGTTTATCTTTTTGGGTCATGTGATTTCGGAACAAGGAATTTCGGTGGATCCTAGCAAGGTCGAAGCCGTTCTGAACTGGGAGAGACCTCGAAACGTTTCAGAGATTCACAGTTTCTTCGGATTGGCCGGCTACTATAGGCGTTTCATTGAGAAGTTTTCTTCGATAGCCAGGCCTATGACGCAGTTGACTCAGAAAGATAAGAGATTTGTATGGACTGATGAGTGCGAGTACAGTTTTCAGACGCTGAAGGAGAAGTTGACTACTGCTCCTGTTTTGGCCCTACCATCTGGCTCCGGAGGATTTGCTGTGTGCTCCGATGCTTCTCTGAGTGGTTTAGGGTGTGTTTTGATGCAGAACGGGTACGTGATCGCGTATGCGTCTCGACAACTGAAGCCTCACGAGAACTTTGACTGTGAGATTCAGTATCAGCTTGGGCGAGTGAACTTGGTAGCAGACGCTTTAAGTCGAAAGACCCAGCCTGATATGTTAGCATCCTTGAGTATTTCGAAGGTTCATGGGACGTTGAGTACTTCTGGTTGGCGTTTCCAGCCGGGTGATCAGTATTTCTTCGTTTTGTCTCTTCAGGTGGAACCGCAGATTGTGATGAACATCAGAGAGGCGCAGAGGACCGACCCCTATATCCATGAGTTGAGGATTAAGGCGCAGTCGGGTCAGTCTAATGATATTTCTGTTGCTTCTGATGGATGTTTGAGGTTCAGAGGGAGGTTAGTAGTTCCGAACCTGATTGATTTGAAGGAGACCCTCATGAATGAAGCACATTGTAGTCGGTACAGTGTGCATCCAGGCGAGCGAAAGATGTACCATGCCTTGAAGTCTCACTACTGGTGGGCAGGTATGAAGAGCGACATTTCTGCTTTTGTTGCTAGATGTCTGAATTGCCAGCAGGTCAAGGCTGAGAGAATGAGACCTGGTGGATTGCTACAGAGTTTGGAGGTGCCCCAATGGAATTGGGAGCACATCGCCATGGATTTCGTGACTCATCTACCTCGTTCGAGTAGGGGATGCGATGTGATCTGGGTTGTGATTGATAGACTCTCGAAGTCAGCCCATTTCATTCCCTATGATGTGAGGTGTTCGATGAAAAAGATGGTGAAATTGTACATCGACCATGTGGTTAGATTGCATGGAGTTCCGGTTTCGATAGTGTCTGACAAAGATCCGAGGTTCACTTCTTGCTTTTGGAAGAGTCTACAAGCAGCAATGGGTTCGAGATTGGCGATGAGCACAGCCTATAGCTACCAAGTCACTATTGGAATGGCTCCGTTTGAGGCGTTGTATGGTCGAAAGTGCATATCCCCGATTTGTTGGAAAGAAGTTGGCGAGAGACAGCTTTCTACACCGGAGTTTGTTCAGCACATGAAGGATCAGATTGTCTTGATTCGGAGTAGAATGAAAGCTGCTCAAGACCGTTTCTCTAGCTATGCTAATAGAAGACGTCGACCGTTAGAGTTTGAGGTTGGCGATCGTGTGTTTCTCAGGATTTCTCTTTTCAAGAGCGTGATGAGATTCAGATTTAAAGGCAAATTGGCTCCTAGATTCGTTGGTCCCTTTGAGGTTATCGAGCGGATTGGACAATTGGCTTATAGATTGAGGCTTCCCGAGGAGTTAGCCGCGATGCATGACGTGTTTCATGTGTCAATGCTGAGGAAATATGAGCCGGATCCGTCCCATGTTTTGGGAACTGACGAAGTTGAGTTGGATTCTGCCTTGAGTTATGTCAAATATCCGGTGCAGATCTTGGATAGAAGGAGAAACAGCTGAGGAACAAGATAATTCCGTTGGTGATGGTCCAATGGAGCAAGCATGGCCGAGAAGAAGCGACCTGGGAAGTTGAGGAAAAGATGAGACAAGATTGACTTCATCTGTTTGAGCACTGATCGTGCAGAATTTCCAGATAAATTTCTGGTTTTGCTTTGAAGTTGCTTAGTTGTTTGTGCTGATTTGCATGTTTGATTGCTTCTGCCTTGGTTTGTCTTTGATTTCGAGGACGAAATCTCTTAAGGTGGGGAGAATGTGAGGAATCAGATTTCTGATTAGTGATTAATCGGATTTTGAGTTAGATTAGTCACGAGAATTAAGAATTTAGATTTCTGGAATTTCAAATTTTTGGTGAAATCTGATTAGGAAAATTCAGATCTCTAGTTGAATTGTCCAGATTTTAGTTTGTGTTTTTCGGGTGAAATCTGGTGGAGAATTGATGTTGAATTGATCGAATTTTGATAGAGATCTGGTAGTGGCGTGCGTTGTGGAATCCGCTAATTTTTGGTATGAGATCTGTTCGCACTTCAGGTGAGATCTGTTCGCTATAAGCCTTTAGTGAAGGCCGTTCGAATTAGAGAAAGCTGTTCAGCGTGAGGGATCTGCTGACGTAAGCAGATTTCACGAGCGGGTCAACGAGAAGCGTTGACATTTGATGTTGCGCAGGCGTGAAATCTGTTTTTGCTCATACGCTGTCGTTTTGAACTTGCGCACGAGAGAGCAACGTTTGGAAGCGCTGAGATCTGTTTTCGTTTAGCGCTGAGATCTGATTTTTGCCTGCGACGTCGTTTTGTGCTTTGCGCAAGTTGAGTTAGGCGCTGAGATCTGTTTTAGCGTTGCGTTGGGCCTAGGATCTGGTTGTGCCTATACGCCGTCGTTTTGTAGTCACCCGCGAGAATTTTTGTAGCGCAGGAATCTGGTGCTCATTATTTTTTGGGCGAGGGATCTGTTTTGCGATTAATTGAGTTGTAGGACTCTGTTTTTGTCGGTGTTTGACTTTCTTTGTAGCTTATTGAGTAGAGGATATAAAAATAAGTGTTGAGTTACACTTAGAGCATTCCAGACCCGATATTTCTTATCCTCGTCTTCGAACCCTCGAATAGCTACTATTCACCATAACTTTAAATCACCGATTCCCGTTGACTCCGACCTCCGATTTTCATGTTCTTGGTAGCGTTGGAAAGCCCTCGAAAAGATCTTTCATTCCATACCACTTTTGAAGGCTGAAGTGAGCTGAGACAGATTCACGAAGCTACTGATTTTGGCAGTGATTTGGGTTGTGCAGGTAGCTTCCGGTTCTTTGATCTTTGAATATTGTTCCTAGCGTGATTTTAGCCTTCCGTTAAGTTGTATGGTGGGATTGGAACGTTGATTCAAATTTTGGTCTTTCCAGCCGTGAGTGTTGAGGGTTTTGCCGTGAGTTTTTGGTAGGGAGTTGGAGATAGAATAGTGTTAGCCATTTCTTGAATCTCTTGTGTATGATTCCAGATTTCATCTTCTAGGAAGCCTTCTGCCGTGAATTTCAAAGCCAGGAGAATCTGCTTCCTTAGGCAGTGTGATTGCCGTGCCTTTTTGAGGTAGTTTGTTGAGGAATTAAGGTACGATTGGAGCAACCCTTAGCAGCTTGAGCGTGAACATGTCTATGTCTCGATGTTGTGAACTGCTGTTATGTGGCTTACGTGAATTTATATGATGGAATTGATTGAGTTATGTTTTGCTTCACGTATTATAAATTGTATGCATCTAGCATGGATATTGAATGGCATTCATGCATACATCTTGATCCTGAATTACAGATTTGATTTGATAACCTGATTGGGTGCCACGTTGTGACTGGCCGACTGTTGGGTCGTGCCCGAAAAGTCCAACGCTATCGTCGGAGCGGTGACTACCGGATACGAGTGTCTACCGCCGAGCTGTGATGGGCTGACGGGCTCCGATGATCACGGACCGATGATTTCCCGGTTGATAGACCGTGGTATAGAGGCGACTTGATTTGATTGTCGGTTGATGTACCGGCCTAGCTGACCGATTTCCTTTGACAGCCTCATGCATTCATAGCATTGATTTATAGTATGTTGCATGTTTATCTGCTTTGATAGCTCTTCGTACTGAGGCTTGACCTCGTACTTGTTTCCTGATTTTGTCTTGTTTGAGTCTGTGTTTCCCATTTGCAGGAGCTTCAGGTAACCAAGCTGGGCAGAGTGGAAGTTCAGCTGGTCGATCCCCACGTCCCTGAGTCCCAGTCTATATATATGATATGTATTGAACCGGGGGGATGCCCCGTGTTATCATGTATTGGGGATCTGTATTTGATTTGATATTTTGTTGTTGCATTTGAGTTTGAGTCAACTCGTATTTTAATTATCGCTATTTTGAATGTATGATTTGAAGTTCAGGCCATTGTATTTCGAAAAATTTTTAAGCCCTGATTTTAAGCTTCCGTGTTTATGCGCTTATTATGTGTTAATTGTTAGTAATTAGCACGGGGACTGACATGCGTGCTGGTCCAGTTTATTGTCCTAAGCTGGTTTTTGCAAGCTGTTCGGGTTTCAGTGCAGTTTATTTTTGGTTTTGTGCATTGGTTATGTGAGCTGATTTATTATTTATCAGTGGAGATGTTACAGTTTGAAGATTCGGATTTTAAGGAATCAGCTTTGTTGCAAGCTAGTTGAGGTAAACTGTTCAAAGTCCAGAGTAATCTGGTACCAGCTTAGAGGTTTGCTGGTGGGTTTCGAAGTTGAACCATGACCAGTTCTGGTGCGAGCTGGTTGGAGCGATTAGTCCTGAGCTGGACAGTAAGCTGAAGCACTGAGCTGGATAGTATCCTGTGAATTGGTTAGTAATCAGCTTGGGAGATTGGTGTAAACTGTTGGTGACCTTTGGGTTGATCCAGATCAAATCAGTTGTGAGCTGGACGAGATGTTAGCTCTGAGATGGAATACTTTTCTGTGCTGGTTTGAGTTTTACCACGAGCTGGTTTTGAGAATACCAGCTTAGACGTGTACAGCTTTGGTTTTCCCTGTGTATGTGCAAGCTGGAACCAGCTTAGAAATATGCTGGATTCTCCGTGCTGGTCTGTTTGAGAACGCGATCTGGTTTTAGCGTCTTTGTACCTGAGTTGGTAAAATTTAGAGGTCTGAGCTGATCTGAGTAGTGTAGACTAGACCAGGTTCGCGTGAGTGATCCATGCTGGATGTGTGTTGCTTGAAGTACCTGAGCTGGTCAGCTGAACGCTGTGCTAGTTGAGAGCAGCGTACTCCCTCAGCTGGTTTGTGTGCCTGAGCTGGTAGAGTAGTAAAGTCTGAGCTGGTTTGACTTTAATGTAGCATTAACTGGGAGTATATTTAAATATAAGTGTTGACCAACACTTAGTCAGTTTACGACACACATACCTTATCTTTCTCCCGACTTTTATCTTCAAACCCTCGTGTCTACTATTCACCCGATAAATTCTATTCCGATTGCTGGAGATTGGCTGGTAAGAATTGAGTGAGGGTACATTGATTGGAAACCCCTATTCGAGGCGAACATTTGACCAGTTTGGAGTTGGAAGAAGGATAGATAGAGATAATAGCCGAGAAGCTACGTGAGTTATGTTTTGCTATTTTCCAGCAGAGTTTGAGCTTTGGTTCAGGTAACCGTGTTGTGCTAGCTTTAGTTCCATTCCTAGCTTTGATCTTTGAGCTGAGTAGTGCTCTGTTAGCTATACGTAGTGATTTGAGCTACTAGGTTTCAAGCCGTGAGCTGGTTAAGCTTGATTATAGCTGTTTTTCTTGAGCATCTTGGCAGATTAGCTCCTTTCTTGTGGTTTTTGCCTTGATTTCTTGGCAGAGATGTGAGCTGATCCGGAAAGTGTATTCTGCCTATTAAGCTGTGAGCTGTTCTGTGGTAATTGTAGCTCAGAAGAGAAAGGTACGGATTGACCTTGATTTAACAGCTTTGACATAAGCATGATAATATTTCCAGTGTGAACTGATTGCTGTGTGATTGCGTGCTAGTTGTAAGCTGAGTTGCTTAGCCCTGCTATTCTGGATGAATATCTGGTTTGCTTATGTTTGAATTATATGCATTTTTTGTGAGCAAGATTCTGTATTGAATTCATGCCTAACATATTGAGACTGTTCCTTTGAGAACCGATAGTCACTGAGTTGTGATTTGCCGGCTGAGTCGCCGTGCTGTGAATCCAATGTTGTCGCTGAGTCATGATAGCCAGAATAGTTGCTGTGATCTGGATTCCGATGAATTATTGAGATATGATTGCCCAGCTGAGTCGCTGTGCTTTGTTTACCGATGATTCTTGAGAGCCCTTATGCATTCCACGACTTGAGATATTGCATGCCTTATATGATTGTTGTTATTTGAGTGCTCTTCGTCCTGAGGTTTGACCTCGTTTTCTTTCCCTTTTTGTGGGCTGATTTGGTCCTTCAATTGGTCTTTGCAGGTGCTTCAGGTAATCCAGCTAGACATAGTGGTGCATCGGCTGGTAGAGCCCCGTTTTGAGTCCCAACTATGTATTATGTACTGATTGTATTGCCAAGGGATGCCCTATGAAAATATTGTACTTGAGATTTGTATTGGTTGAGATACTTGTATACATTTCTTGTTTTGTTGTTGTTGTATAGATTTTTTGAGTTAAAATCTGTACTTTGAGTATGATTGCATTTTGAATTATATTTTCAGTTCAGGCCCAAACGAAAATTTTTAGTCCATATTTAAGCTTCCACGTAATTGCGATTAATTGAGTAATTAAACTCTGATTTAGAGCACCGGGCCTGACAAGAAGATACGACGAGAATGGCCACATCTGTTTGATTATGCATCTTATTAACTCTAGTAGCTTGTTTTCTTGATGCTGCTCGTTGGGATATCTTGACTCTCGGTTAGTGGCTGTCTGCGAGTTTTCCAGTTGTTGCGTGTGGTTCTATATAGTGTGTGCTTCAGTTTTGGTTCTCTGTTGTGTGTTGGTGTAGATGAGTTTTTATATCGTTGGTTCGATTTCGAGGAGGAAATCCTGTTTTAGTGGGGGAGAAATGTGAGACCTGAACGATTAGCAAAGTAATTAAGCTAATTTCGGGTTTAGTACAGATTAGATCAGGTGTGAGCTGATCTGGTATGGGCCAGCCCCGAGCTGGTATGCTTTATGGAGCGCAAGCTTGTCTGTGTGTGTGGAATAACTCTGAGATGTTATGCGTTGGGGAGCGTTGAGAAAGTCTTCTAGTAGTGAGATGTTGGAGATATCAACGAAATAGTAACCAGCTTAGGAATGATGCTGCATGAGCGTAAGCTGTTAACGTTTGGAGAGTGTAAGCTGCCCTGTGAGAGATGGTACTGAGCTGAATTGCACAGCTGGTTGTATTGTTGGATATCACCGCGAAATGGTTCTGGGGAAAACAGCTTAGGGGTGACCATCTTAGGGAGATACTTTGTTGTGTAGCATATGCGAGCTGGTACAGTGGTGGATTCAACTTAGGGATGTTCTGGGTGCCATGAGCTGGACGTATAGATTGTGCGAGTTGTGCTGCGTTGTTAAAGAGTACCAGCTTGGGGCCCGTGCTAGTTGCTGTCTCCAGCTTAGGCGGGTACTGTGTGCGGTTTCTAGCTTAGGTTTGTGCTGATTGCTATCTTCAGCTTAGGCAAGTGGTGTTCGTTGTTTTCAGCTTAGAGGCGTTCTGGGTGCTCTGAGCTGGTTGTCCCGAGCTGGATTGCTCTGTGATGTGGTTTAGTGATACCAGCTTAGACGCGAGCTGGTTGTAGTTCCTGTGTAGAGCAGCACTTTTTGCCTTCACCAGCTTAGGCCAAGTTCAGGATGCTGTCACCAGCTTAGGTGCGAGCTGGTTGTGGTCCAGACCGGATGAGAGATGGTACGGGTCAACTTTTGTGGGAGTTGGTCAATGATCTAAATTGTTGTGTTGAACTGTTAGGTTCTATCGGATCAGGTGCGAGTTGGTTTTATCCTTCCGAGATGGGTGGAGAGTAACCTATGTATACGAAAGTTAAGCTGGATGCTCCGAGCTGGTAGGAGTGCGCAATTTGATGTAAGATGGTTGGTGCGTGTGAGCTGGACAGTGAGTGTAATCTATCTTGGATGTTCAAGTTGTGTGAGTGTGATCTGTTTAGAAATTTGTTGGATCTGTTTTTGCAGATCATAATCTAAATTTTTATTCACACAAAATCTGTTATTATTGTACTAACGCTCTACGTGAAATGCACGGCTTGCTAAGTCTGGAGTAGACCTAAAGATATCCAAACTGGAACAGTAAGGGGATGCCTGAGCTGGACTGGTCGAAGATATCTAGTTGGAATAGTAAGGGGACGCCCAAGCTGGTTCAGCAGTTTACTTCTAGAGTGCAGGGAACACCAAGCTGGTTCACTAGCTTGGAGAGGAGCGGCACGAAGATCAAGCGCGGTGAAGTGAAGAGCAGAATGGTTGAAGCGCAGATCAAGTGCAGCGAACAAGTGCAGTGTTCAAGTGCCGATGAATAGACAAGCGCGGTAATCAAGTGCAGGTCAAATCAGTAAGCGCAACAATAATCAGTTCATCATATGAATCAGAACTGATTATTGTATAATCACTGGTGTTGGATTGTAGCTCTACGTGCTTGTTGATGGTTTGGATAAGGTGTCTGAATGGATCAAGAGGACAATGAAGTAACACTGGGGCTCTCGACGAGAAGAATAGAGCCCAGCTGGTTAAGGAAAAACCAGCTTGAACTAAAGGAGACTAGCTCGGAGCAGAGAAACCAGCTGGCCGTATGATATCTGTGAGAAGTTTGATCTCACACATGCATATAGAGGAAACTCCTATAATGAAAGGAGCAACCAGCTGGAAGGAAACCAGCTGGGAATGGAGTAAAGTTGGGGAACAAGCTCAGAGTCCAGAAGTGTTCTAGAGCAGGCGACCTGCTTCGTGTAATGAACAAGCTTGAACTAAAGGAGACTAGCTCGGAGCAGAGAAACCAGCTGGCCGTATGATATCTGTGAGAAGTTTGATCTCACACATGCATATAGAGGAAACTCCTATAATGAAAGGAGCAACCAGCTGGAAGGAAACCAGCTGGGAATGGAGTAAAGTTGGGGAACAAGCTCAGAGTCCAGAAGTGTTCTAGAGCAGGCGACCTGCTTCGTGTAATGAACAAGCCAGCTCAGCTGCAGACAAAAGCAGGAAAGAAAAGAACAAGGGCCGAGCATATCAGTTCAAGAGCCGGAGAAGAAGAGAGAGTTGAACGGATCAAAGCAAAGATCAACTCAGAGTATTGAAGTGCAGGCTTGCTCAAGTACAGATTAGAGATGAAGAGCAACCAGCTTGAAGAAGATACCAGCTGAGGAACCAGATTTTGACAGAACAGCTCAGACGAACAAATCAGTTTGAATACAAACATACAAAGACCAATTTAATTGATTCAAACTGATTTGTTTCGTCCTGTACACATCAGGAACAAGCAAATAGAGCTCGAAGTTAGCAAATGCTGCAGAAGCACCGATGAAAAGAGTTCAAGTAAAATAAAGCTTGCAACGCATTAAAAGCCAAGGACACAAAGTACAAATCTGTCAGAAGCAATCAAAACGGCTACAAATTTTCCAAACATGAGGCTTTATATATCAGGCGCAAAGGAACAGAACAATGAATGCGCGAAAATTAGAGAGTGTGGATGTGCATAAGCTAAAAAAATAATACAAATATACTGCACAACCCTAGGAATACAATGAATAACCAGCTCGTCTTTGAGCACTTCCCAGTGTGTGAGAATCTATCTTCGAGAGATTGAGCGTACACTGTAA
Source organism: Dorcoceras hygrometricum (assembly GCA_001598015.1). Classification (NCBI taxonomy): domain Eukaryota; kingdom Viridiplantae; phylum Streptophyta; class Magnoliopsida; order Lamiales; family Gesneriaceae; genus Dorcoceras; species Dorcoceras hygrometricum. The sequence continues at coordinate 50,306 of KV014387.1, read as the reverse complement.
TCTCACACACGATTCGCTCCTACATTCAATAGTTGAGCGAAAGCAGATAGCGAATCGAATGCATACTATCCATTGTAGTCTTTGGACAGAGAAGTTAAATAAGTCTAGTTTACTTTCACACTGAGAAGTTAACAAAGTGTGTGTAGCCTTTCTCATAGAGGCATAAAAAAAGTGAGTTAGACACACGCAGCTTGCGGGCTGGTGTGCAGTGGTGTGGCTAGGAGTTCTTGCAGCTTCGTATGAGTGGGTTACAGCGAGGGTCGCTGTAATAAAAGCCTTCTAGTGGAATCCTTTCCGATTGTGGAAGAATGGGAGACGTAGGAGATTCAGCTCCGAACTTCCATAAACAAATTGCAGCGTATTTTCTTTATAGCTTTCAGCAGTTACACTCACGCATTGCATGTTTTTTAATACCCTTAAAACTGTTTAAAGAGATTTCGATTATAAGAGTTCAGTTTGAGTTGTTTCCACATGATTTTAACTCATAACTCAATCTATATCTCGGTGCACTATCATTCAAGAACACTGAGCTATTGCAGCTCAAGTTGTGAGAAACCAGACTGTCTTTGTTGAACCAGCTCGCAGAGAAGCTGGTGATCTGGACCAGCTCGCAGAGTCTTGGTCCAGCTTCACGCCAATCTGGTTTCACGATTGCGTGCTAGTTTTCAAACCTTAGAAATTTTTAAAACGTACGCAACGAAAGGGAGTGGTGTCTAAGCTGTGTGAGAGCTTAAGCGAGTTGTGTGAGAGCACATGGACACCACACCTGGTTTTTCGATCCTAACACAAGTGTGAGCAGCTGTGCGCACCAGCTGGGGGAACAACGTGCTGGTATTTGCCCAAGCTGGTACCAGCTTGGACCCGAGAGATGTCGTTGGATACTGTTCATCAGATCACGGGGGATTTAAGTTATATAAAAATTGACTTTGACCGTGTACACGCCATTACCTTCCAACACTTAGAAAATATCTACCTCTCCATAGTTTGAACCTTATCCCATCGTGGAGCTCTACCTACTGTTCATCGAACCCTATTTCCTCCCTATTTCCTCCTATTACCGGCGGTAGACGACTTCGATTGGAACAAGAAAGGTAGATTTGAGTTCCTCTCCTAGAGACCGTCCTTTCTAGACCCCTATTGTAGCCGTGGGTTTCCTGGAAGAGAGAGCGCAACACATTCTATGTGTACTATATTTCGCGGTTTCCGGTCAGCTGGTTCATCTGTACAAGTTGTAGCTTTGATGTATTGTGCTCAGGAGTAAGGTACGAATGTGAGCTTATATTTACATCTTTGAGTTAAGGTTGCACGTTCTTGATTGTGTGCTGTTATGCTGAGCTTGGTGTATACCTTTGATTTCCTGATGTGCTTGAATCTGTGTTTGTGTTCTGTATATAGCAAGCTTTTGTTGTGCATACACGCATACCACGTTGAGCTCATATTTTCTATAGCCATCGTTCGTTGTGCTGGTCTGTTAGTACCAGGGAGTGCTCTTCTGGTTATAAGAGGACGATCGGCTAACTCCGTGCTTCTCTTCTCCCTACTGATGTTGTTGCCGCTATGAGACGAGTGGATAGCTACCATGCTCTCATGAGCTTGGCATCGTAGGTTGAGCTGTTCTGTTCCAGCTCCTGGTACTGCGTGTTGAGACGAGTGGATAGCTACCACGCTCTCACATGCCTGGTGGTGTTGGATCCGGATAACAGATCCAGATCTGAGTTTTGAATTACACAAAACTTATTATTGTGTTTCTAATGTTTCTACTTAGTGTGCAGATTTTAGTAGGAAACAAAAGTTCAGATCAGACCAGATCAGATCAGATGTGAAGAAACAACAAAGCAGTTCTGAATTGATCAAGCGCATATCAGAAAAGTTCACTGGCTGGATCAACAACTTAGACGTAATGGCTGGATTAGCAATGGAGACGTCCAAATCTGAGCCAGCTGATCGTAATCAGGCAAAAGACAAGTTCGACCAGACAGCTGGAGAGAAGAGCTGAAACAGATGTCTGGTTACACAGCAGTGTTGGAGAATCTGGAGAAGAGCTGTACAGATGACTGGAAGCAGCTGTGATGATAAAGCTAAAGTTCAACTGAGAAAAATACGAGTCAACAGCTGAAACAGCTGGAACAGTATTGAACGAAGAGCTGGAACAGATATGTGCAAAGAGCTGGATCAGATGTGGCGAAAAGCTGTGACGTAAAGCTGTCGAAGAGATGATCAGATATGAGCAGTCAGCTGGAAGCAGATGTGAGCAGTCAGCTGGAAGCAGATATGAGCAATTAGCTGAAACAGATATCAGCTGGAGCAAATGAGAACAATCAGCTGGAGCATATACAGGACCAACAGCTGAAGGCAGATGTGACCAACAGCTGAAGGCAGACGAGAGCAGCTGAAGAGATCTGAAGATAGAGCTGAAGAGAGATCTGATGTACAGTAGAGATCTGAACAAAGAGCTGAAGAGATCTGATGTACAGAAGAGATCCAAACGAAGTAAGATCTGAGCGAAGATATCTGGATCATAGCTGAAGAAGAAGAAGAAGATCAAATCAGCTGTGAACTGCCGAAGCTGCATCAAGAATCCGATCGAAGCTTATATGCAAACAGATGTAGCAGAAGGTGAATCAATTTGAATAAGGAAATTCAAATTGATGTTCTGACGAATCAATCCACAAGCAAACAAAAAACATTAAGAAGCTATCAGCTGCTGGAACATAAAAGCAAAATCAAAAGATGACAAAAGCCTGCAAATTAAAGGACACAAGGACAACTCACTGTCGGTACTCACTGTCAGTACTCACTGTCGGTACTTTACAGAACATCTTTCAACGGGAAGAAAAGTGTGTCCAATGGATTAAACTTGAACAGAGGATTTATATACAAGATGATTTGAAGGAATCGATGATGCTGATGTAAAAGACAAAAATGGAGAAATTACAGAGGGAATAAAAGTAGAATAACGAAGCAATCGACCACCATTAGAGAGGAGCTTACAACGAGCGTCGACTGCTGAGTTCTAATCAGCTCTTTAGGAGCATTTCCCAGTTGTGTGAGATATTATCATTACGAGAGTTGTTCTTACACTGTATATCTCACACACAGAGATTCATTCACATTCATGAGAGTTGAGCAAAATTGTATAGTGAATGAATCTCAAACCCAAAAATCA
>KV014387.1:18833-33005 GCA_001598015.1 Dorcoceras hygrometricum | reverse complement strand
AGCTGAGCGAACAGATAATGAAACAGCTGTTGCGCATCATTGAATATGCATCAGCTGTTGCAATGAAGAAAAGCTGTTATCAGACATTGATTACACGTGGAGCAGCTGATCAAATAAGGAGCAGTGGTTTATCAGCTGGATCGTGAGGATAATTGTGGCATCAGCTGGTGAAAAACTCAGATGAAGAACATTAAGAATCGATCAGCTGCTGGAACATAAAAGAAATATCAAAAGATGACAAAATCCTGCAAATTAAAGGACACAAGGACAACTCACTGTCGGTACTCACTGTCAGTACTCACTGTCGGTACTTTACAGAACATCTTTCAACGGGAAGAAAAGTGTGTCCAATGGATTAAACTTGAACAGAGGATTTATATACAAGATGATTTGAAGGAATCGATGATGCTGATGTAAAAGACAAAAATGGAGAAATTACAGAGGGAATAAAAGTAGAATAACGAAGCAATCGACCACCATTAGAGAGGAGCTTACAACGAGCGTCGACTGCTGAGTTCTAATCAGCTCTTTAGGAGCATTTCCCAGTTGTGTGAGATATTATCATTACGAGAGTTGTTCTTACACTGTATATCTCACACACAGAGATTCATTCACATTCTTGAGAGTTGAGCAAAATTGTATAGTGAATGAATCTCAAACCCAACAATCAGATCCCGTCCAAACACGAAGTTGGGTCTGCGGATCAAATTCTTCTAGTGGAACCTTCCGAGGCGGAAGAAGGGGAGATGTAGGATATTTATATCCGAACTTCCATAAACAAACAGCAGCGTAATCTCTTTATGATTTACTGTATTTATTCCGCATACACATTTTACATTTAACATACACGGCATTTCAGATTCCACACGCACAGTAGCTTTAACTTATGTTTAATGGAATCTGAATGCATCGCATTTGACTTGAGCATGATTAATTATCAGTTGGCACAACACACGCACGAATTTGTTTCAGCAAATCAGATTTCACATATGCCGTCGCATTATTATTTGTGTGAAATCTGTTTGGGCAGTAGTTTTAAAATTAGGATTCAGTTCTGGTGTTTTTCCGCATGTTTTTATTACATACCAGATCTGTCTCCGGTGCTCTGTTTTATGTTCAAGAACCATGAGCTATTGTAGCTCCTTTATAGCAGCGCAAAATTTTTATTTAACAGTAGCAGCGCTCTTTATTCTCGTTATTTTATTGGATCAGATCTCACAGCCTTTGTTTTATGTAGTATTGCATCTCGAGATCTGATCCTTTGGTCCTAACAAGTGGTATCAGAGCCAAGGTCACGGGTTCAATTCTCGTTGGTTGCAAGGAGTGCAATTATTGGGAGGGGAATTGTTGGAGTGCAATAATTTCCCCTGCTAGGTAGAGTGATCGAACCGTGGCGCTTGAGTTGCTATACGGTTAAAAGATTGGAGTTGCACCGTTACCACCAGCTATATCTTTTGGTAAAGCGAAAAGCGCTCGATCCTACAATTGGTATCAGAGCCTGTGCATCTCAGTTATTGAACAGTTGTTATTTGTGCGTTATTATATCTCAATATGTCTGCTTCTCACAACAAAATTCCTCTGTTTTCCAAGGAAGATTACGATGACTGGAAGATACGCATGCAAGCGCATTTGGCCGCTCAGGATGATGAAATGTGTGCGGTTATCACTGAAGGACCGTTGAAAATAATCAAGCCAAATTTATCTTTCGCTATATCAAATGGCGAGCCTCAGTTCCTTGAAAAGAACAGACATGAGTACACCAGTGAGGACAAGAAGAAAGCCAACTTGGATAATGTGGCCAGGGATATCCTCTACAAGATGCTGGACAAGGACAAAAACATGTTCAGTAAAATCAACCTACGCCACAGCCAAAGATATTTGGGAAAGGCTGACCCAAATATGTGAAGGAAGCGACGAGACAAAAGAGAACAAGCTGACAGTCGCTCAACAGAAGTATGAATCCATCAAGATGAAGTATGGAGAGACGATGACTGGGTTTGATGAAAGGTTCAGCGCTGTGGTAATAGAGCTGACCAGTCTTGGAAAAGAGTACAATAATCGTGAGCTGGTGTTGAAGGTCATGAGAGCGTTGCCCAGGGAGTGGGACGTAAAGACAATGACGATGAGGGAGTCCAAATATTTGAACAAGCTGGAACTTCACGACCTCTTCGTAAATCTTAAAGCTTATGAGTTCTAGTTGGAAACAAGAGCTGAAGCTGCTCCATCAACATCCCAGTCGACAAAAGCACTAGCTGCTACAACTACTGAACAGTGCTCTCCAAGCACAAGCAAGACAGCTGATCAACTCAGCGCGACGTCATGTCCCTCTTCGTTAAGAAGTTTGGGAAATACTTGAGAAGATCCTATAACCCTTCTGCTCCTTACAATCATCATAAAAATGATAAATGTCAGGCCTCGTGCTCATATCAGAGATAAAACATACAAACACATGCGGAAGCTACTAAAAAGCGGGTAAAATTTTTGCTTTTGGCCTGACAATATAATTTAAAATAGTGCGATACTCAAAATAAATATCCCAGCTTTCGAAATCAACTAAACAACAAATGGCTACACATCATTTCAATACAGTACAACATACATGCACAAGTATCAGACTCCAACCACTGGCTACAACAACGAAGCACAGGGCAATCCCCTGCTAACAATACTGATACATAAATATATGCTATACGCTACTGGGATACTCTAACCACCTCCTGGGGCACCGCCAGCTGGGTTAAAACCACGACCAGCTGTAAAACCTGGATTCCCTGAAAACAACACAAACAAGGAAAACAACCAAGCCCCAGAGGGACATGGGGTCAAACCCAGTACAGAGAGCAACTGAAACAGCTAAAGGAAATTCATAAGATAAAATGCAGATGCTATGCATGAGACACCGGATAACAGCTGAAGGCTACAACCAACAAGGGAGCCAAGGAACTCAAACATAGCTCCAAAAGATCTGCAACGAATCAGTGGCCACGGGGTGTGTTCAAAGTGTGGTAATGAGCCACTCGCCTTGACACTACACCCGAATACCAGATGCATCAAACAACTCAACCTGCTGTTGCCTCACCCATGAAATGTGGTAGTTAACCACTCGGCGCATGGTGGCTAACAAAACCCAGCAGGGAGATGAGAGTGCGGTATTGCCGCTCGCCCTCGCATCCTGGTAAGAAACAACAGCAATACAACAGGATACAAAGCAATGGCTGCAACAGAAATATGAATGCAATATGGGAAATGCGTGTATGCATAAACATAGCAGCTAAAATCAACAGCAATCACATATGCACACGGCAACATCCACGGCAATGCACAAGCAGCCATCTAACATTAAATCTCACGCCAATTCCCAGCTACATCAAGCTCAGATACGTACCTTAAATTCCTGAGATACAATTAGAAAGAATATTGCTTCAATGAATAGTCCGAGAGACACACAGATCTGTCACCTGCTAGCCAATACAAACAACTGCTCAAGGACTACATCTCAGAGATGCCAACGGCTGGGAGTTATCAACTCCATCAGCGCTAATTCTACCTTTATACACTACGAAAAGCTCTAACAAAGCTTAAAAAGGTAGAACCTTTACTTACCCCAACAAGCTAGGATAGGATGCTAACAAACTAAACAAAGGAGATGTCACTGTGATCCTCTTCTAGCTCCTCCGTTGCCTAAGAGAAGGGTAAGAAACGAAGCTCCTTAACGAGAGGAGTCCAACGCTACCTCAAACGTAACAAATGCTGGTTGGAAACGACGGGAATTCGTCGGAGAAATTCACGGCTGAACAGTAACCTAGGGTTCGAAGTGAAGAACAACAATCGGGAGAATATTTCGCTAAGTATAGGAATCCAATAATCCAATCGAAGACCATGTCTTCCTATATATACACATCTAGACTGCTGATAACGAATCCCACCGACAAAACCAGCCGACACTCGTTGAAAACACAACCAGCAGATGCAAAGCAAACCAACTGCTGAATTCTCAAATAACACAAAGCAAAACGGTGTCGCAGCGACTTAACTAAACGACGTCGCACAGCTTACGTCATTCTATCTGTCAACAGCTGGTTAACCAAAACCAGCGACTGGATTTCTCAACAAAGCAACAGATCCCTGCGACTGGTACCAGACGCGACACTCGAAATGCAGCGTGTCAACTAATCTAAACGGCGTCGCTTAACCACGTCAGCAAATCTGTTGAACTAACACATGCAATGACTGATCGCTACTAGGGGCAAACACACCAGCTGCTGATTTCTTAGTGCTACTCAAAACGACGTCGCCTCTACTAATCCAAACGACGGCGTATTGCACTTCGCTACAGGAGCTTGCTGCTAACAGGTATCACCCAGTCGATGCTTCACAAAACGTCACCGTTTTGAAATCCTTAGAGCTCTCTGCTGAATCCACGTAAGCGTTGCTGCTGGCAGATCCTACACAACGCCTAAAATACTATCTGCTGGCAGGCTTTGTCAACGAGTGGTCACTCACGCCAAAACAACGGCGTTTGATCTCCCGCGATACTAATACACACTACGACTGGTTTTCACCACCGACCAGTTGCCACAACAAAACCAGCTTTCACCACAAAATACCAAAAATATGAAAACTTCCGAAATTGCTTAAAACATGAAATCTGACCCGAAAACCAAATCCAAAGCCTCAAACAGAAATCCTTAAAAACCGATTAATTCAACAATTAATCTTATACAATCCAGGTCTCACAATATAGCTGTATCTAAAATGAAATGTTTTAACTGTGAACGTCCAGGGCATTTTGCAGCTGAGTGCAACAGGCCCAATAAGGATGATAGATACAGAAGAGATGAGAAGAAGGAGGATCGATACAAGCGAGATGACAAGACTGATGAAAGAGCTGTCGATAGATCCAAGGAGAGACGGATGAGGACGAGAGGGTGATAAGAGGACCAGCCGCAAGCATGATCGCAAAGTACTGGTGGCTGAGGAAAGCACCAAAATCTCGGCAGACACTGATTCAGAGTCCTCTTCCAGCAGCTCCTCATCAAGAGATAGTGAACAGGAGGAGGTTCACTGTCTCATAGCTGACCAAACATCAGATGACGGGGTATTTGACTTCTCTAATGTTGAATTTACACGAGAAGACCTTGTCAATGCACTAAATGACATGTTCAAAGAGTACAGGAAGCTTTCTCACTCATTCGAGGAAGTTAAGGCTGAAAACAATGATTTGAAAAATAGTTCAGCTGAACCAAGTGCTGTTGAACTTGGTGAATCTGACAGTTTGAAAATCGAGCTGAGTAAGCTGACAGCTGAGAATGAATTGTTGAGAGAAGAGTCTAGTGAGCTCAAAGCTAAAATTGAAAGACTAAATGAGCTTGTGAGCTCCTGGAACCAGTCTTCTCATTCTCTCCATAAGCTGCAAGAAAGCCAATAGCCAGCAAATGATAGAACTGGTTTGGGTTTCAATAGTAGTGAAAACAGCGAAGGAGAAACAAGTACTCAGTCACACCCGGTATATGACAAGTTCAACAAGATGAGCTTTGTCAAAGCCAACGTGATATATGACTGCTGTGAGTCGATGAAATATGATGACAAGACCTCTCAGAAGTTGAATCATAATGGAAAAGCTGGTATCGGCTTTCAAAAACCTGAGAACTCCAAGCCATGCTGGCTAAAGAACAAACTGGACAAAGAAAAAGCAAAAGATGGTCAAAAGTCATTTGTTTCTAACCAGTCATGGCGTAGTTCAATGAAGGTAAAATCTGGTTGGAAACAGGTTCAGCAGAGGAGAGATCTAAGTGGTCAAAGTATGAAATCAAAACTCAACAGATCTCACTGTAATTATGCACAGACCCTCACGGACTCTAGTACTGGAAAAACTGTTAAGGTAATTCGAGTATGGGTACCGAAAGGGGTAATCCGATCTGGAACCAAGTAAAATTGGGTACCATAAGCTGGTTTTATGATTGCAGGATAACAGGTACGAACCAGCTGATGTATCACACTTGTGGTACCTGGACAGCGGCTGTGCGAGACACATGACAGGGAACCAAAAGCTGCTGATAGATGTCGTTCCACACAAAGGAGCAAAGATAGTCTTTGGTGATAACGCTCACGGTAACTGTGGGTAAGGGTAAGCTTACCCATGGTAACATTTCTATTTCAGATATTTTAGTTGTTGATAATCTCCGTTATAATTTAATTAGCATTAGTCAGCTATGTGACAAATGTTACATAGTTAACTTTCAACAACACACGTGCACAGTTCAGAACTCAAATGGTCTGACCATATTAGTGGGTAAAAGATCGGGGAATACCTACATTATCGATTGGTCAGATCAGCTGAGGTCTGAACAGTTATGCCTTACAGCTGACTCCTCCAAGAGCTGGATGTGGCATCAAAGAATGAATCATCTATCATTCAAAACACTTACTAATTTGAGTCAGCATGACATGGTTTCTGGTATGCCCAAATTAAAATTCTCTAAGGATAATATCTGTGCGGCCTGTCAGCTAGGAAAAAAAATTAAATCAACTTTTAAAAATAAAGGCGGTAAAAGTTCTTCCCGTAGCTTAGAGCTTTTACATATGGATCTTTTTGGTCCTATACCCGTAACTAGCTTAGGGGGAACGAACTAAACCCTTGCTGTTGTTGATGATTTTACAAAATATACGTGGGTGTTGTTTTTAAATCAAAATCTGATACCACAGACCAGCTGATACGTCTTTTAAAACGTTTGCAAAATGACAGATCTTGTTCAGTCAACCGGATAAGGAGTGACCGTGGTACTTAGTTTTTAAATTCAAAATTAACTTCTTATCTCGAAGACTTATGGATAAAGCATGAGCTTTCAGCAGCTAGAACTCCTCCGCAGAACGGGTTAGCTGAGAGGAGAAACCGTACTTTAAAAGAAGCTGCTAGGTCTATGATTGCTTATTCCGGCATTTCACAAATATTTTGGGCAGAAGCAGTTAATACATCATGTCACACTCAAAACAGATCTATGATTAATAGGATGCACGATAAAACCCCATATGAGATCTGGCATGGCAAGAAACCTGATATATCTTACTTCAGGGTGTTTGGGTGTAGATGTTTTATTCATAATAATGGCAAAAAGCACCTAACAGCCTTTGAACCAAAATATGATGCAAGTATTTTTCTAGGCTATTCAGCTGTGAGCAAAGCTTATCAAGTATTCAACAATAGAAGTCTAACTGTTGAAGAATCAGCACACGTGGTGTTCGACGAGACAAGTTTCAAATCCAACGCAGCTGCAAGCCTACATGATTTGTGCTCACGTCTAGAATCAACAAGTCTTGAGGACTCAGATGATGACGTGCCACAAAGACAATCAGCTGAAGAACAACCATCAGTGGACACAATGCACAACATTGCCCAACAAGATCTGACAGGTAATTCAGTAGTCATCGATTTAACTAACGATGATTCTATACAGGAGCAGATCTCTACTAATGTGCCAGCGGCTGGAAGTGAAGTGACCAATGTTCAACCAGACGACACTCGATCAGATTTTGTGCAAGCAGACGCAAGCATCTCTCATTTGGTTTCAAGACCAACGTCTGAAATACCAGATGCCATTACACATTATCAATTGGTATCTACACACACAGCTGGACATCAAGATGCGAGCACATCGTATCAAGTGGTATCAGTACCAACGTCTGGACAACCAGTCGCAAGCAATCATCAATTGGTATCAGAACCAAGGTCATGGGTTCGATTCCCATTGGTTTCAAGGAGTGCAATTATTGGAAGGGGGATTGTTGGAGTGCAATAATTGCCCCTGCTAGGTAGAGCGATCGAACCGTAGCGCTTGAGTTGCTGTACGGTTTAAAAGATTGTAGTTGCACCGTTACCACCAGCTATAGCTTTTGGTAAAGCAGAAAGCGCTCGATCCTACAGGTGGCCACTTCTGCTTCGATATCCAGCTGTTGAGTTGTTCTAGTTGGTGTCTCTAGCTGTGAGCTATTTTACTTGAGCTCCGTTGATCTCCCAGTTTGTTTGTTAGCTGTTCAACAGTCTTCGTGAGCTGCACCTTCTTTCTGTTCTCATGCATTGCACATCATTTATTGTGTTATCTGCATTGCTGTATTATGTTTCTCTTCGTACTGGGGTTTGATCCCTATCTCTCCGGGGATGTTTGTTTGTTTGTGTGCCATTCAAGTCTCCAAGGTTCTTCTGCAGGCCCAGGTGATGCGTCAGCTGGTGGTGCCCCACGAGGATGTTAGAGTGTCCCAGTTATTTGTACATGTATTTGTACTGAGTATTCTGCCAAGGAATGCCCCGTGCTGTTATTGTATTTCGGATTTTAAATACTCATGGTTGTGGTATTTGCTGTTGTTGGTTGTATGTAGCTGTATGCTGGGATATTGATTTGTGTTCAAAATCCTTATTTTGAGTATAATGTTACTTTTAAATCATACACGCTAGTTAGTCCAAAATAGAAAATTTAGTCACCTTTGAGCTTCCGCATTTTGTTGATTTTAATTGCGTGCTTAATCTCTGTTTGTTGCATCGGGCCTGACAATGCATTTGCTACAATGGGCATCACAAAATTTTCGTAGTACCCAAAACGAGTACTGGAATCTGGCTTGTAAATGTCTGCTACTTTAACCTTCTGCTGATGGCATCCAGATCGGATATTTGTCTTAGAAAATATAGCTGCACCTTGTAACTGATCAAACAGATCGCCTGTCCTAGGGAGAGGATACTTAATCTTGATAGTTAACTTATTCGACTCTCTAAAGCCGATGCATAAACTCATACTATCGTCTTTCTTGAAAAACAGCACTGGGGATCCCCAAGGTGAAGTACTAGGATGAATGAAACCTTTATCTGGTAGATCTTGAATTTTATCCCTTAACTCTTTCATCCCTGAAGGTGCAAGTCTAAACGGTTTCTTAGATATAGGAGCAACTCCGGGTACTAAGTCAATGAAAATTCCAGCTCTCGATCTGGTGGCAGATCAGCTAAGTCTTCTGGAAACACATCTTGAAGAACTCATTCACTACTTTAACATCTAGAAACTCTGGTTTCTTATCTTCTAATTCTGATAACGCACTAACCAAAAGTCTTTTATATTTCTCCTTAAAAAGCTTTGATCTTTTAGAGTTGATATCAGCTTAGGGGTTCTATCATGATATCAGCTTGGAAACAAAATGGGATTCTGCTGGATGGTTTAACTTCTACCGTTTTTTGCTTAAAATCAATAACTACTATGTACTTAGTGAACCAATCCATTCGTAAATTAAATCAAACTCAATCATGGGTAATATTATCAAATATTCATACCTGAGCTCTATGTCGTGAAATATATTATTGGTTAATCAACTTTCTCTCGATGATACGTTCACAATCACCCATCGTTAATACATCAGTTTGTATAGATAGTTTCTTATCAAAAATTGCTGATACAAAAGAATGGGTTGTAGCAAAATTAACAAGGCTATGGTAGGCATACTGGCGACAACAGTTTTACCTAAACTACCGTAGAGTCTGATTGAGCCTAATATACTGTAATTGCATAGGCTCTACTGGTGATGATTTTCTTTGTCTGCTGAAAATTCCTAGAGATGTAGCCTAGATCACCACATTTGTAACATCCGTTCTGGCCAGCTCAGCACTGACATGTATGGCTCCATTGGCAAATTGGACAAACTGGCATGTTGTCAAAATGAGGGATTGCGTTGATCAGTTGGGGTTGTAGGGGTCTTTCTCCCTGAGGCCTTCACTGGTTGTCGTTGGGTCTCCAAGTTTGCTTCTGGTCCTTAAGTTGAAAGGCTTGACGTTTTTGATGTCGCTCTTCCTATCTCTTTCCAAGCTTGTTCTGCTCGGAGGGCTTTATCCATTGTGAATTTGGCTCCTTCCCATCAAATCATCAAGTTGTCTCTCAATATGTAGATGGCACATCTAACTCTATATTGAAATTCTTTTGGCCTCTGGCGTCTAAGTTACCCTGAGGATTCTCGTGACTAAATCCTCAATTTGAAGATTGGCCATCTCGTAAGCTAGACTTCCATACTAGTGGCTCCAGCAATTAAGCCATGATTGATATAACTCGTATCTTACTATCAATACTTGCATCTTCATTCATAGCTTCTCTCTGTTCTCTTCAATTTTATGACATATCTGAAATATAGCCCAAATCCACCACAATAATATCATGAAAGAATACTGTATACTAAAATATGAACACATAAATGAACTTAAAACTCACAGGTTAACTGAAGTGGCAGGAGAAAACAGCCTCATACTGTTATCTCAAGGACCATGCTCTGATACCAATTGTAACGACCACGTTTTTCAATAGATATTATGTTAGGAAAGGACCAGATCTCACTCTAACAAATCGAAGGGATGTGAGATCTGATCAGACAAAAATGAGGTGCAATACCTCAATGTTCTTGAACGTAAATAAAGAGAGCACCAAGAACAGATCTAGATTGGCATTAAAATACCAAGCGGAAGTATCCAGAACTGAACTCTAATTTTAAAACGAAGCTAAACAGATTTTAAATATGATGCAATGCTTGTATGCGGAAAGCTTAAAGAAATTACTCAGCTATTTGTTTCTGGAAGTTCGGATATAACATCCTACGTCTCCCCTTCTTCCTTCTTCAGGAAGGTTCCACTAGAAGACTTTGATGTTTACAACCTATGTAAGCACCCGATCACTGAGCCACGCTCCAAGTGAACTCCTAGCACCACAACTGCACATCAGCTTTCAGCTGTGTGTATAACTTAACAGGACGTTTAATGTATATGTTCAAAGACTACAATGATAGTTTTTGTTTGTGATTCACTCGCTAATCTAAATAGCTCAACTCACGAAATGTGCGAGCGAATCTGTGTGATGGATCTGTGTCAACAGATCCAGGTTGAATTTTGAATTACACAAAACTTATTATTGTGTTTCTAACAATTCTACTTAGTGTACAGATGTTAGCTATCAAAGAACACTGTCCAGTCGTGAGGAGAAAAGATACAGTTCTCAACTGGTTTGATTTATCACTTAGACGGCAGCTGGATTGGAAATGGAGACGTCCAATGTTGAGTCAGTTGTTCGTAATTAAGCGGAGGTCAAATTAGATCAGCAGATGTGTTAATCACAAAGAGAACTTGAACAAGCTGGAATTATAAGGACCAGATGGAACACTAAGGAGAAGATGAACCAGTTGGAGCGCTAACAAGATCTGGAAGCAGCGATGATGATGTCAGCATGTCTAATGGATGAAGCTGTGATCAGCAACGATGACGTCAGCATCGCTGATTGGAAGAAATCAAGGATCAGCGATGATGACGTCAGCAGTGACGTCATCACAATCAGCAGTGAGCTACAGTAGAACCAGTCGATGGTACTTGAAGTTGGCGATTGCAAAACGATGTCGTTTGGATAAAGGGATACGACAACGTTTTGCCTTCACGCTAAGATTCAGTCGATGGTTTTGCGATGATAAAACCAGCAGGTACTTCTTCTAAGAAAAACCAGCAGGAAGCTACAGTAGTTTGTTCATTCAGTCGCAAGCTACAGTACATCCAGACACAAGCTACAGTCAACCAGTCACAAGCACTTCAAGACCAACGTCTGGACAACAAGTTGCAAGCATATCTTCACCAGCTGGTCCAGTCGCTAGCACATCTAGACCACAAGCTGATGTACCTGTTGCAAGCTACAGTGAATCAAAGATGCCAGCAGAAGATTAATCCAGTCGCAAGCTACAGTATATCCAGTCGCAAGCTACAATGCTTTGCATATCCAGTCGACAAGAATCCAGACGCAAAGAAGTTGAAGAATGAACCAGACGCTGGTAGATAAATACTAATCAAAAGTTGCGAGGATTTGGAACCAGGCGCAGTAGTTGAAGATACAACCAGTAACGAAGCATTTGACGTATTCTATGAAGATTTACGAAAGCTGGATGTCAACTGCTGAGCCTAATTCAAATGTTGAAGACGACAGAAAGTGTGAAAACGCGAAAATTTAGTTTCAAAAAATAGAGCAAAAAAAAAAATCAGCTGCTGGTCAAAAACCAGCTGCTGGAAAATCAGCTGGTGGCCGAAAACCAGCTGCTGGTCGAAATTCAGCAGTTGGACTGTGACGCCCGAACCCAACGGGGCCACGAGAATTGGGTTAATAAAAATTTTCGAATAAAAGAAGGGCTAAAAGATAATTCGCTATAGGCTGTATTTCCTATAACTTGAAAGGAACAAAACAAACGACAAGCTCAAAGATCAGCAGGTACTTAAGTTGCGTGCTAACTGCTAAAAACATTTGCGGAAAAACAGTTTGTATTGATAATTGCAATTGCGATTACAACAGCTGATATTCTAAGTAAATATACAACCGTTGCTACTGATCTAATACAGTACAATCTATTCAAAACGATACAATTAGACACGGAAAACGTAGGCCTTGGATAAACACAACGCCACCCATCTGCTGATTTCAAGTTTCACCTGCTGTTCCTCCACCAGTTGTCGTACCTGCACCATTTTAAAAGCTAGTGAGCCTAAAGGCTCAGCAAGTAAAACCTGAGTAGTAACAATTTCATAAAACACAGGCAGACATCTGTGCAATGCATATGTTAAGGAACTTCAATATACAATATCAAAAAAAAAACAACAACCACGCCACCCGCCGTTGTCTATCAAACCATACCAATGATTCAACCAACAACTATCGATTACATAGTTATCAAATTCTAATATTACAGCTACTACGAGAAGAACATTCATGACATTTCTGGAAATCAATTCAAATCCTCAGTACATTTAAAACTTCATAAACTTTCTGGAAATCACACTGGAAGCATCATAAACATTAAAACATCATTTTCGAACCCATATTTCTTTCCTTTTTCATGTCTAAATCATTTCAAACATGAACTTTAAACATACAGGCAAGCAGATCCATAAGAACAACAAAATAAGCTTTAAATGGTGTAGCAAAGGATCAGCTTTTACTTGCCTTAATCAAAGCTTTGCGTCAACAACTATTTCCTGCAGAACTTCTCCCTTTGAGCAACGCACGAACTCTTTTGGAATTTCTTTGAAGAAGACTTTAAAACTTTTCTTTGCAATTGATGAAAATCTTACTTTGAAGACAGGTTTTTATATGAAAGGGATTAGTGGCTAGCTAATTGAGAAATCAAGCATGACACACCTCTAAAATTTAGTAAAAATTCCCTCATATCTTTTAATTTGTAAAACACCAAACCTTCTTTTAAAGAAAGCATTTCACCTCCTTAAAACATTTTCCAATCAATTTAAAATCCAGCTCGTGTATCGCTCATTGGAGTTTCCTGCTGGTACCAGCCGTAGCGCTCCTACTTGCTGATATCAACAATTCAGTAGACATATAACTTTTAAAATTGCCTATTGGACCCATGAAATCAATAAAATGCATAAATTTGGTCCTATGGATTTTTGGGGCGTTACAACTCTACCCTTCTTATTGAAATTTCGTCCTCGAAATTTACGTACCAAATAAATACGGGTAAAGACTTAGCATATCAGCTTCTGTTTCCCACGTTGCTTCTCGCTCCGACTGGTTGGACCATTGTATCTTAACCATCGGAATGCTACGATTTCTTAATCTTCTTACTTCTTGGAGGAGAATTATTTCTGGTCGCTCTTCGTAGCTTAAATCTGGTGCTAACTGAATTGGTTCTTGACTCAGCACGTGCGAAGGGTGGGGAATATATTTTCTCAAAGCTGATACGTGAAAAACATTGTGCACTGCTGACATTTGTGGAGGCAGCGCTAGTCGATAGGCGAGTGTTCCTACCTTCTCTAAAATCTCGTATGGTCCAATATACCTTGGACTCAACTTCCCTTTCTTTCCAAAACGCATAACTCCTTTCATTGGAGCTATTTTCAAAAATACTCGATCACCTATTTCAAAATTCAGCTCCCTTCTTCGATTATCTGCGTAACTCTTCTGCCGACTTTGAGCTATTTTCATTCTTTCTCTTATTCTTCTAACAGCTGCTGCTGTTTGCTCCACAACATCTGGTCCCAAACCAGCTCTTTCACCAACTTCATCCCAGTGAAGTGGTGTTCTACACTTTCTGCCATACAAAGCTTCATATGGAGCCATTTGAATCGAAGCTTGGAAACTGTTATTGTATGCAAACTCTACCAGTGGCAAACTT